>WSFP011512594.1:0-12995 GCA_009831015.1 Picea engelmannii | reverse complement strand
CATGAGAGGAATAATTATGCAATTGGAAATATTTCCTCATGCCAAGTAGCCATGTCTCAACATCTTCATCTTTCTTGTGCTCTCCATCAAAAGTAGGAGGTTTTATATTATTCATTTCACCCTTCAGTTCATCCACTTTAGATATCCTATGCTTTCTAGTAGGAGATGGACTTGAACTGTTGTGTGGCCTTCTTTTGGAATGCCTTCGTGAGCATTGGTGATGTATGTTACCACTTCCTTTTCTCCTTTTCACATAAGGGGACCTATGGCTCCTTGATTTTTTGGATCCACTTTCCTTATCCAATTATTTTCAATTATTTCCAGAATCTGCATCAACTTCATATTGAAGTATCCTTGTTGCTCCCTGGCTCTCATAAGCCTTTTGTTATCTGCCCGGTGAATTTGGACATCTTTTTGCAAATTTTTAATGATTTTCATCATGCTCACATCTTTATCTATTTCTTCCCTATGCCCATTGGATTTTGTCCCTTCAACTCCCAAATGGACATCCATTCCTCTAACATCATCCTCTGAACTGTAAGAATCCTATGCCTCCTCCATTTCTTTGCGCTATGTAACAATTTGGTTCGGTTTTGACAATTGTTAACTTTGCAAAATGTGCAATCAACCGAATTTTGTCAGGCTATTAGACTTAATAATTTTCCAAAATAGCTTAAACAATCTGATTCAACAAAAAAATATCAGACTCCATTTTCTGCGGGTCTTTAGTTGATCAATAATCCCCACAGTTCTATCTACGAGCCCTCTTTTGTTCTAAAATTTACTTTTGGGTGCTAACCCTTTTTCTTCAGCCCTTAATTCGCATGTGACCAGGGCTATGACCAAGTGCTAATAGTTGGGCACTTATCCGGAGCCTTGAAACTTTGGGGCTCCGGAGCTTCAGAGGTTTCCCTTTTTAGCACATCACAAACATCAAAAAACCTTGAACGAGTGATTTCACGGAGGATGGTGGATCTAAAATCCACATTATCTGTTAAGATCTATGGTGGATAGGAGTTTTGGGATTTGGGCTTCGGTGGTTTCCAAAGAAGATCACAACAAATATCTCGGAGCACTGAATTGGTGAACTCATGAAGTGGGGTGGATCAACATTCCATGACTTCCCAGCATCCAACGACTGAGACTTACTATGGAACTATGTCTTCAGGACTTCAGAGCTTCAGGGTTTCGAGACTTCGGAGGATTTCACATCCGCACACCCAAAAAATCCTGAACTGTGAATCTCCGAGTACTTCCACGTCACCCTGGTGACGTCATCATGTCACGTCACTTTGGCGCTACATAACTTCGAAGATTTCTTCCTCCCACTCCTTCATGAACCATTTCTTCTGGTGTGTCAAGTCTCCAAACCTTGGGATCTGACGCCACGTGTCCCCTGTGACCAACAATTGATATTAACTACGGCCTTCAGGAGTTCTTTACTTAATGCTAATTGTAACACCTTTCCTTAGGAGTACCAAGTCTTTGGACTTCATGATCTGGAGCCACGCGTAAATTCTTTGCCAAGGTTTTAACTTCTTTATGTATCCATCAGGGGTCCCACTACCCATGCTCGAGAGGAGTGCCACATGGCAGAATACTAGAAGCAGACATGTGGCCCAATCAAATGGATGCCATGTGTCATGTTCTAGCTGGCATTTCAATCTTTGAAAGTACATGAATCACTACCACGTGGCATGCAACTTGTGTGTCCACGTCATCTAGGGTGACGTCAACAGGCCACGTCACTTTGAGACTTCGGGCTTCGGAAGGTTTACACTTGCACACTCCAATTCTCCCGAACGCCGAACTCCCAAACAAGCTAATCTTCTGACACACGTCCCTTTTGACTAACGTTCTGGATTAACTCCGGACTTCAGGACTTCGAGAGTTTTCACTCTAGCACACTCCAATTCTCCCGAAGTGTCGAACTTCCGAACTGCTGTGAGATCTACGACTCACAATCACTTGCGCACATATATGATGGCTAGGATCTGTTCCTCACCGCTATGCCTTACTTCTTGCTCTTGAATCAATCTAACAACTCTGATCTGTCCCTGGGCCAAATCCAACAGTAACACTTCTCCTTGGATCTACAGTGTAGATCCACTCTGGGACTTTGGAACTTCGAGCTTCAACCCCTTTTTTTCTCTATAACACATAAAATTCGCCGAAGTCACGAAGTTCAAAGGACTTGGAGGTTAACTCTTATGCACCTTTTTCCATATCTAACAGCTGGAAAAATTTGGACTTTCTCCCGCACAGATCTTATGCCCCAATTCAAACCTTGTGGCCCAACCCAACAGTTGTTGCGAATTCTTTCTCTAATTCCAATCCATAAGCCACTATACCTCCCAAGCTTCTGAACATAGTCCAAGTGTTCACATGGTGCCTTCCTGACACTTAGGAATGCTATGAAATTCGAATTTTGTCCCTTTCGACAACAATTCATTCTGAAATATTTGTTTCATTAACCACTAACATGGCCCATCTAGGCTCAGTGTCGAAACTATGGCTCTGATACCAATTTTTGACACCCCTAGCCACCCAGGATGGGCCATGCTACTCCAAATAACGTTATGATACTATATTCTAACATCCCCGACCACCCAGGCCGACATCGTCACTGAGTAAACATCTTTTGCGGAAATATTCACATATAAACTTAAACTTAACAGGAAATAAATCAAGATAACATCTGATATTCATATATATATATATATATATATATATATATATATATAATCTAATGCAATTAAACAAACATCAACACTCTACTTATACACCTTGTCATGCAGAAGCAACGTAAACACATACATGCAATATATATAGGCATTACTTATCAATTATAACACATGTACAAATACACAACATACAATGAAAAAATAATTCATACTTATATCTTAATTAAAGTACACCAACTGTGTGTATACCTTCCACGAACCTCCTAGCCTTAGACCACGCTGCTCATCACTCTCAGCAGTGGGTCAACCCCGAGCTAGGACTAAATGCCACTAGGCAAGGGATTCCTAGGCTAGGCAGGGACAACATGAAGTTTCACAATACAACATGATGGATTTTCTCCAAGGATCCACTTACACCCACAACTCACATAATTTCATTCCCCACATGCCTGTCCCACCCCAGGAGTGTACACCTTCATTTTCCAATAGTCCATCGGTTGCTACACCTCCCTTTCCTTGGGCTTCAACAACAAGTTGGATCAGGAATTCTTAGAGCTCTGTAGCTGCTACTAGACTCCCTCCAGGAGAAATCACTTCCTCAATAATCTCTCTCACCTGGAGAGAGTTGCTCACAGGCCTGAAAACCTACTTCTTCTATCCACGGGCCTAACAACCCGCTTCTTCACTCCCGCTCCACCACACACGGGAACAGTGATGGCAGCAACAAGAACTTGACGTGGGAAATGATAAATATAGGACAAAACACATGAAACTCATAGGGTACATGTGTCCCAAGGGTATCAAATCAGGTTTGTTGCAGAGGTTCGGGGTCTTGGCATTCAACAATGATGGACTGGATCACTGCTTGCTTGTTTAGTTCATCTGAGGTAATGGATGACCAACACGGTCCAGAATCGTGAGAGTGGACAATAAGGTGAGAATGGTTCGAATGCTCAGCCTGGTGAGAATGGTGGGAACGCCCCCCCATAAATATGCATGTGTTTTGGATGAAACTTGGCTCTCCAGGAGCACGTTCCCCCCACTTGGAACTCATTCCCCTCCCTAAAGGAACTTAGGATAAATTAATATCCTCTTTACAACTTTTTAAAATAATAATATATTATTCTACTAGGCTCTTAAGCTTAGGCTCTTAGGCTCTACTCTTAGCCTCCTCCCTTACCCAACCTAGTGGAGTTCAGTCCCCCATACTCTTTATTCGTTGTCGATCTACACACAATGATGTTTTTATATTAAATATATGAATTTTTACATGTACAAAACAGGATCCCGGCCTTTAACACCTAGGCTCCCGTCTTAATCAACACATAATCCTACCAGCTTATAAATACTTGACTCACCAGCCTACAAAACATGTTACATTCGTAATTACAACTGAGGCTCGTCCTTGGGGTATTACACTTAAAAAGGGGGTTGTGCCACTTATTGCTACTTGTGGGGATCTTGAAAGGGGGCGTATCATTTATTGCAGTCTGTGGGTATCAAAGGGAAGTAATTTTAGAGTAGATTGAGTTTCTATTACTCTCCTCCACTCTTCTATTTAAATCATGCCAATCATTGTTGATCGTGGTGTCTCAAGGAGATAGTTCCAATATATTAAAGGCTTCCCAAGTGGGGATTCTTACAGGTCAGAAAGAATAAATCAATTTGATTGTATTTGGCATTTATTTTCTACTATGACATATTTAATGAGATTGTAATCATCTGCATTGAATGTAACCACTGGTTCTTTGTATTGAGAACAATAAAATCCCCATTTGTGTGCAAATCTATTGTGGATATGTTGTGAAACTGTTTTAATCAAGGGATCTGAAATTTAATAAACATAAAAGAGTATCAACATTCTTGGAAGGGGATTTTATAGTGGTTCCAGAGCTGGTATTCATGCCAACCTGTGAGTTGCATGCTTCCTTAATGCATCAAGAGGATAGGGAATATATCACATACAAAAGTAGAAGGTAGAGAGGGACTGATAACATATTCCACTCAGAGTCAGAAGAAGAGGAAACCATGGGGGATAGGGATGAACCACTTGAGGGTAGAACTCTAAATATTTTGAATGACCTTGCAAGGGGGTAACAACAATTGGTTCAACTTCTCACCTAGTTTATAACAAATAATAAATGGAACCAAAACAATGTTGAAAATGATGGCTTAGGAGGGACTAATGGAAACAATGGTAACAATGTGAATCATGTTGAAGGCATAAACACTCATACCCCTGCACATAATAACACTTGAACAACTATAAGAGTGACTCCTATACCTCAATTCTTGGAAGGAAAGTAAGATGGAAATCAGGGATAGCAAGGATAAGGTGAAGGATTTACTAATTATTTGAGAGAGTATCAGACTCTTGGCAAGGAATTTCATGTAGCTATGTCCTTGCAATATTTTTGTACCATCAAGTATAGGATTAAGCCAAGGGATTACAACAAGGGCCTACATAATATGGATCTTCAGTGAAAGGTTGGGAAATTGTCTATCCCTCCCTTTGATGGCTCATACAAATGCACTTCCAAAGCTTGGGTTCAGAAGTTGGACACATATTTCCAACTCAATCCTATGTTGGAGACATAGGCCATCAGGTATGCTACATTGCATTTGGATGGAGAGGTCCATGAGTGATGGTACCATGGGCTAGTCACGTTGGGGCATGCTAGTATTACCTCATACCTAGACTTCACGCAAGGGCTTATTGACCGATTTGATAAGAAGGACCCAAAGTTTCATTTCAGGGAGCTGACACAACTCAAGTAGATTGGAACAGTGGATGCTTACATTTCAGAGTTTTAGAGGATCGTGGTCGTGATGATGGATGTGTCGAAGCACATGGTAATTATTATTTTCATTGAAGAACTATCCAAGCCCCTGTGTGGTTGGATTAAGGCTTCAAACCAATGTCTCTACATGATGTTATGATTAGAGCACAAAAAATGGAGAATGTTGTTCCAAAGAATACATTTTCTTCTAAACCTTTCCTTCCTCGAAAAAACAAAGACAATAGACCCTTCCAGAAGGAGTGGATTGGGAGAGATAAGTTGGATGATGAGACTTGTAAAGAATTGAGAAGAAATAAACTATGTCAGTTGTAAGGAGCCTTGGGAACCCGATCACAAGTGCATGGGTAAGGGTAAGGTGCATTACATAGAGGTGCTTTCATATAGTGATGGGGAAGAGGAAGCAGGACATGCTCAATATAGAGAGCACAAAAATTCAAATGATGAGAAGTCACATGAGGAGGTTAAGGGTGGGACTATTGATACTCTATCAGATGTTCCTAGATTCAACTCTTTTAGAATTCAAGGAGCATTACAGGGAAAAGGTGTCATAGTTTTGATTGAAGGTGGGGAAACCCATAACATCATTGACTCAACTTTGGTGGCTAGGAGAGGAATTCTTGCAAAAAACTTTGAGGGATTTAATGTAGTGGTAGCTGATGGGTTCAATATGACATGCACACAAAACGTTCCATGGTTGGATGTGACGTTGGGAAACTACACTGTGAAATATGAATTTTATGTAGTTGAATTGGGAGACGCTAATGTCACCTTGGGTATTCAATGGATTTATTCCTTGGGAAAACATTCTATCAACTACCAAACAATGGAGATGGAATTTAGGGTAGCGGATGGTAATAAGGTGGTTCTAAGGGGTATGGTCAATGGTACTCCTAAGATTGTTTCTACTAAGTGGGTGGAAAACATATTCATGCATAGAGATGTAGCTTGTGCAACAAAGTGTATGATTACGTTTAAGAAGCCTTTGGATAGCAACCAACCTTATCATGTAGATATTCAATCATTGTTGAGCAAACATGACTAGATCTTTGGAGAGATTCCTCTAAGGAGACCTCCTGACAGAGGCTTCAAGTACACCATTGAATTAGAAGAAGGGGCCAAACCAATTATTACTACTCCTTACATGCACCTGAAGAAGTTCAAGGATGAAATAGAGAAGGCCATCAAGGAGTTGTTAGATATGAAGCATATCAAACCCAGTTCTAGTCGATTCACTTCTTCAGTGGTATTGGTTAAGAAGAAGGATGAAACTATGAGGATGTGTATTGAACTATAGACAGCCTATTCCCAACGTCGATGAGATGTTGGATTAATTGCATGGGGTAATATACTTCTTGAAGATTGATCTTCGATCGAGATATCACCAAATCAGGGTCAGGGAGTAGGATATTCGCAAGATTACGACACTATGAGTTCTTGGTCATGCCTTTTGGGTTGACCAACGTGTCTGCCACTTTTCAATCTTGCATGAACCACATTTTCAACAAGTAATTTCATAAGTTTCTTTTAGTGTTCTTTAATGATGTCCTTATATACAAAGGGACATGGAAGGATCACTTGACGCAGTTAAATGAGTTATTAGGCATTATGGGGGAGCAATCATTATATGCTAAGGCATATAAATGTGAATTTGGCATGACAAAGATTTTGTATTTAGGACATGTGATCAATGTGTAGGGTGTGCAATTGGATCGAGAGAATATACAAGTCATATTGGATTGGTCACCGCCTAACACCCTTACAGAGTTGCATGGATTTTATGGATTGTGCTCCTAATATAGGTGTTTTGTTAAGGCGTTTTCATAGTTGGGTGCACCCCTGACAAATATCATGAAGAAAGGGGCATTTAGGTGGACAGGGGAATCTCAGAAGGCATTTGACAAGCTCAAGGAGGTGATGAGCACTTGTTAAGTATTGACACTTCCTGATTTCAATTAGCCCTTTATGAATATGATTATTTGGGTGAGGCTATAGGAGTTGTATTGATGCACAACAAACATTCGATAGCATTTGAGAGTTGGAAGCTTAGGGGACCAAAGATACTCTATTACATATACGACAAGGAGATGCTCACCATTATGCATGCCTTAATGAAGTTCATACAATATTTGGTAGGTGGAAGATTTGTGGTTAGGACCGACCAAAACAATTTGCAGTATTTCCTAGAACAAAAGGATCTAAATGAGAGACAACATAAGTGGTTCAACAAGATACATGCTTACAATTTTGACATCAAATATGGGAAGGGTAAGAAAAATATTGTCGTTGGTGCCCTTTCCATGAAATCAACTATATGTTCTCTTACAAAGGTTTCACCAAATTGGAAGTCCCACTTTCTGGTGGAATATTCCAAGAATAAGTTTGCTTGTGAGTTGATGGATGGTCACATTCAGGATGACAAGTATAGAGTGGTGGATGACATTATCTTCTACAAGGAATGAATATATTTAGTTACCTGAATCCACACTTAATGAGAATATTATGAGGGTTATTCATGACACACAATTGGCAGGGCATCCTGGATACTTCAGATCCTACAGGAAGATCCAAGAGAGGTTCTCATGGAAGGGCCTAAAGGACGATGTGTTTTGACATGTGAGGGAATGCATAACTTGTCAGTAGAACAAGTCAGAGCATACTCATCCAACAATATTAATGAAACCTTTGCCCATTTTGGAACAAAAGTGGGAGAGTGTGTTGATGGATTTCATCATAGGTCTATCGAAGGTGCATGTCATGGATTGCATTTACGTAGTTGTTGATCGATTGACCAAGTTTTCTCACTTCTTTGCAATTTCATCAGAGTATAAGGCATCACTAGTGGCAGAGTTGTTTATCAAGGAGGTGTTTAGATTCCATGGGTTTCTTAAGTACATTGTTAGTGATTGGGACAACTTATTTCTCAGTGCATTTTGGCAGGAGCTGTTTAGAATGGCTGACACCGAGTTGACTCCTAGTACCAATTATCACCCTCACACGAATGACTAGATGGAGATTGTGAACAAATGTGTTGAGGTTTACTTGCGTAACTATGTTCCAGGACAACATAAGCCATGGATTAAGTGGTTACATCTAGGAGAACATTGCTACAATACCACTTACCATATGTACACTGGTATGACCTCATTCTGAGCATTATATGGCTATGATGCTCCTTCATTTGTGGATTTGGAGTTTGGGGATAACAAGGCTCCCAAATCCAAGGATTGGATACAAGATATCCAAGATATCCTTAAGAACCATAAGGATAACCTACAAGCTACCCATAATCAGAAAAATATGTATGCAGATAGACACATGGTTGAGAACAATTTTAAGGTAGGAGACTTGGTCTTCTTGAGGTTGTAGCCCTACAAACAGTCTTCATTGAAGAAAAGTGGTGCAGAAAATTTGAAACCACACTTTTATGGTCCCTACAGAGTAATCCGACAAGTTGGGGATGTAGCTTATGATCTTGAGCTACCAGAGGGGAGAAATATTCATAATGTTTTTCACCTATCATGCCTCAAGAAGGCACTAGGACAACATGTCACTTCTTCAGTAAAGTTACCCCCGCTGGATGAGGAGGGACAATTGGTGTTGATTCCTAAGGAGATTCTGGATGTCGGGGAAAGGAAATTGAGGAGCAGAGTGACCAGAGGGTATCTTATCAGGTGGAGAGACTTGCTAGTGGAAAATGCTACATGGGAAGGAGATCAGATTTTTTAGCACCCTAATTTGCAGCTTCTTGAGGGCAAGAAATCTCGGGAAGGGAGGATTGTAATGTCCCTTTCCCAATGATCACTCCAGGATGACTTAATAGCCTATTTAACTCCCATAGGATATATTCGGTGCAAGGGAATTAATTAATTTAGTTATTTAATATTGCTTGACGAAAAAACAACATTTAAAGGTGATATTGAATAATTAAATTAAAGGTGATATAAAGTGACTTTGGGGAAATATTAAAGAGGACTTCATAAAGTTACTTTATAATCAATTATTAGAGTGGAAAAGGAAATATTGTATAAAAAGTGCAATCGAATCTTATTGTCCTCATTCATGATTATTTTTCTCAAAGTCCATTTGGATAGCTCTTGTAGCTTTTTTGGCTTTGGGACTGAAACCCTTGAGCGATTGGGTTCGGTGGTGAGACTAATCCACCCTATCTAGTCAAGTTAGAGAGATCAAGCAGGTCTTTCACTGGATTTTATTGCAGAAGAAGGAAGGCGCGTAGTTTTTCTAAGTCGTGGGGAATTCTTAGAAATTGTGGGTGCTTTATGGAGGTCGTTTCATACAGGTCGAGCTGCAATTGTTTATTTCCTCTCTTTTCCTTGGGCCATACCACTTATTGTAGCTAGTGGGTATCTTTAAGAGGGAGTCATGCCATTAAATGAAATTAATGGGGATCTTTAAAGGGGGGCGTACCATTATTACAAGTTGTGGGAGTCTTAAAGAGGGGGCCGTGCCACTTGTTGTTGCTTATGGGGATCTTGAAAGGGGGTGTATCATTTATTTAAGACTGTGGGTATCAAAGGGAAGCAATTTCAAAGTAGATCAACCAGTTATTACTCTCCTCCACTCTTCTATTTAAATTGTTCCAATCATTGTTGATTGTGGTGTCTCAAGGAGGTCATTCTAGTATATTAAAGGATGCCTAAGTGGGGATTCTTACAAGTCAGAAAGAATAAATCAATCTGATTCTATTTGTTGCATTTATTTTTTTCTATGACATATTTAATGAGATTGTAATCATTTGCATTGAATGTAACCTCTGCTTTTTGGTAATGAGAACAATAAAACCCCCATTTGTTTGCAAATCTATTGTGGATTTGTTGTGAAACTATTTTAAGGAAGGGACATAAAATGTAATAAACATAGAAGAGTATCAACATTCTTGGAAGGGGATTTTACAGATAGGGCCTCCCAGGGAAATCCCCCTATAGGAGCAGTAGGAGGAATCCTACATCTCTATGAAAACCACAATATTTTCTTTTTTGATGGTATTGACAACAAATCAAACAATTTTTTCTGAATTATTGACATGCAAACTTGTTTTATGTTTGGCTCAAGAAAAAGGAATTTCCCACTAACAAATCTATGGTGATTCCTTGTTGGTCATATAATGGATTAAAGGAGATTTATCACTACAAAACTTCACATCGCAACCTTAATTTCAAGATATTATGAGTAGCAAATCAACCTTCTCTCACATCACTTTTGAATATGTCTATAGGAACATGAATAGGGAACTTGACCGATTATCAAAGAAGGACTTGCCTTGGAAAGAGGAATCTAGAAAATCACTAAAAACATTCAAGGTCGCACCTCATAATACATACATGACCCCTTGGTTTTCATTTCATGTAACAATGTTTTTGTGTTTCTATCATGAACACTTTATGTAGTTTTGATGTAACCTTTATACAACCAATATGAAGTATGTTTTTATTATTTTGTATAAGGTTGGATTTTGTTAAAATCATACCTCTTTTTGAAATTTGCATAGTTACAATCTTGTACTACCAGGAGACTACATGCCTAGTCTTGTATTGCAGGCTTTAAATGACCTCTGGAATGCTCATAAACATCTACTTTTGTAATTTTGTTCTATACATTAAAATTACTTAACTTTATTCCTTGGAAAAAAAATGAGTCTCGATAATGTTAAGTTCATATTTTTTCCTAACTATAATACATAAATTTTAATTTATAAACAAAATACAAGTGCTAAAACTAAATTTCTAAATGTGGAAAATAACTAAAACTATTGAAAACACAATCATAAATTTAAAATTAGAATTCCAACACAAAAATGTATGAAAGTAACCTAGTTTATGGTCTAAGTTTTAGGTCCTAGGTCAAATAAGCTAGTTGGAAATAAAAAATTAAAAGAAAAATTTCCAACAAATTATATTAATAGTAAAATAAAAATTTCCAACAAGTTATATTAATAGTCTAGTCTATATTCAAATTAAACATGAAAGCTCCTAGACTAAAATTTTCTAATTCACACAACAAATAGGAATTAATTTTTTTTTTTTTTTTTACAACAACGGTTAATGTTTTGTATTAAAAAACAGTGGGGAATCCACAGGGTTCGTTACATCTGAAAATTTCCCCGGTAATTCAGAGGGACAAGCCTAATTGAACTAAAACAGAAAGAAGCTTGGGAAACCATACCATTTCAGCGACCCGATTCGGCTTCGAGTCATTACATCCTTTCTAACTTGAAAGTTTTTTTTTCCTTTTTGACACGGTCTACCATTCTTTGCTTTGATATTGAGAGCCTTCTTCATCAGCTAAGTCGGGACCTTCTTCATCTGCTAAGTCAGCCCAGCTTGAGGTCTGGTGTTTGGGCTGAGATATGCTTGGCATTATGGTTGGATCAGTTTCTGCCTGAGCCTTCTCCTTGGGAGTTTTTGGGGAAGGAGGCACTTGCTCCTGAACAAAAGTGGCTTGTTCTGTTTTCTTTGGTACAACCTTTGTATCTTCCTCGTATGGGGTAACATTAGCCGGTTCTATGATTTGGTGCTTAGGAAGAGCTCATGCCCACCATGTGGGTTTGTGTTGACTCTTAGGGTTTCTGTTTTTCTCGGGGAGTTTCTGACAGTTGTTGGCTAAGTGCCCTGTTTCAAAACAACTTCTGCACCTAAAATAAATATTCTCATAGTCGAGCTTCTGCGTCCAAGAATAGTTCTTCCCTTGAAGAGTGATTCGTGCTAGGAATCCTTTATTGAAATCCATCTCTACACAGATCCGTGCATAGGTAGTGAAGCCCCATTTAGTTTATGGACTGCTACTATGAAACTTGCCAAGAGCATTCCCAATATGGCTGAGAGAAGAATCACCCCAAAAATGAATAGGCAGGCCAGGGAGCCTTACCCACATGGGAGCTAAAGGGATGGAAGATGAGGAGGGGTTGAAAGAAGGGGTCCAACGCTGCACGGATAGGCCCGACCTGCCCTTGAACCAGGGCCCGGAACTGTAGATCAAATCTCTATCCTTAGAAGAGGCAAAAATCACTACGAAGAAACCTTTTACACAAGGGCAAACATGAGCTTCCTCCTCGAGGAGGGGAGTCCATTCTGAAGCAATCCAAGAGTACAGATCCACCAGGCAAGGCCAAAGGCCATTAAACCTGCAAAACAGAGAATTAGATCTAAATAAACCTTCATGAACCGTCGTTTCCTGAGGCACAGGGATCACTGGATCTGGAGCTTCACAGACCACATGAGAAAAGCTAGAAACGTGGCCTTGAGAGACCGCGTCTCTGAAGGAGGCCAGAGAGGGCAGTGACGGAACAACAGAGGATGAGCCTACCGCTATTGCTGGAGATGTCAGAATGGAGGAGGGAGGAGCTCTAGATGGGGAGCCGAAGGGGTCGCCCGAGCATCGTAAAGAGCAGGGTCTGGGAGGAGAGTCCGGGGGCCGAGAAGGGCCAGGCTCTTGCGAAGGAGCGTGGAGAGCTACGGAGGAGGCCGCCACCATATCCTGTAGGGTTTCAGAGCTC
>WSFP011512593.1:0-12995 GCA_009831015.1 Picea engelmannii | reverse complement strand
TTTTCATTTTTTCATGTCCTTTGATTCAACATCCACTCAACAACTTGAGTGGTGGCTATGGTGGCCTTCTCCCAAAGCCTTAGTTATTGGTTCACCTCAAAAAATGCAGATATTATCCTTCATATTGGGTGGTTTCAAACATACACCCCTCTTTGTTACTCCTGCTGGTATATCGTTACCAAACCCATGGCCCTTGTGGTGAGGATAGAGTTGAATGGATCACAATCCTTACTCTCCCATGACGATGTTGTAGATGATCTCGTGAGATTTGGGTGGGTTAAATTTATACAGTCCTTCGAAGGTTTTAACCTTGAAGTCGCTCAATATTTTGCGTAGACTTTAGATGGTTCTAAGGCCAAAATAGGCAATTTATAACTGGAAGTTAATGAGGATTCGATTGCAGAAGCCACGATATTTCCCCAAGAAGGATATTGTTAGTTCAAAAATCCCAAATTAGAAGGTATCCCTTAGCACCTGCTAATGGATTCCAGGAGGTTGTGCTATAATGACAAAGGTACATGAATAGTTTTGTTTAAACCTCGATGGCACGATTTACTGTTGATACTCAAACAATTTGATGTAGAACCCCCTTCCCCCATTGGGGATGCACGACTTCTCGGTCTAGGATCATTCACATCAATGAGTCGGATCGGTTCTTCAGGACTTTATTATACCCTAATAAATCTACACAGGTCCCCTTTCCTCCAAAGGCGCGGGTCTTGTGAAACCCGTAGGGCCTTTCTCTAGTGCTCTTGGCACTTTTCTAATCACGGGTGCTAGCTCCTTCTACTAGGCCCCTTCCTGCATGTGACCTCGGGTTGTGACCTCTCATAAAAACATGATTGTGGAGTGAACAAAAGTGGTTTGAGACCAAACCTCTTTTCTCCCCGAAATTCAACTCCAGCTGCCACATATTCCTTTGCCAATACCATGGTTTCAATTGTGGACTGCTCTCATATTTTTAACATCTGAGCACTTCCTGGTCTTGCAATCAAGCGTGACCATTGATATTCAATCTTGGGTGATGCCTCTTGATCAACGCCTACAATCTATCCTCTATCTATCTTCCTCGTTCTCTCCCATATCTCCTTGATCTATCAATGTGTGTCCCTTTCAAATCAACGACTATGATTGATTTTGCCTTTCGGGCTTCGAGAGTTTCAACTCTCAACTCTTGCCCCTCTGGAATGGATATATTCCAAATGGAAGATCTATTGACACATGTTCTTAGAAAATAGACGGCTCAGATCTACCTCCTTTCCTTCCTTCTCTCCAGATCACACGTTCTCAAATCCTTAAGATCTTTCGACGCATGTCCCTTTCAAATCAACGGTCAATATTTTCTTCGCAATTTTCGTTTTGGAGTTTTCAACTCTCAAAAATTACTTTCTTTGTAATGATTTCACCCATAACTCATGATCTATTGACGCGTGCCTCCTGTAGATCGATGCTTGCGATTCCTTTGGGTCTTCGAACTTTGGAAATCTCAACTCTCAACTTTCACTTTCCCTCGAAGTGCATGGATTTTTCCACGTGTCCTCCTGAATCAGACGACTAAGATTCACTTTGGGTCTTCACCCAAAGTCCATGAATTTTCATCGCATGTCCTCCCTAATCTGACGACTATGATTTAATTTGGGTATTTCCCCAGAGTCCACGGATTTCTGCCACGTGTCCTCCTTAATATGATGACTATGATTTACTTTAGGTCTTTACCTAGAGTCCATGGATTTGTGCCACGTGTCCTTCTGAATCAGATGACTATGATTCACTTTGGATATCTAGGATTCAAAAATATCAATACTCCACCTTTGCTTCCTCATGAAGCTCACGATTCATCGTGATGTGTCCCTCTAGATTTGATGGTCTAAATTCACTTCAGATTTCAGGTTTCAGAAGTTTCAATTCTCAACTGAAATATTCATATTGACTTTTCCCAGAGTCTCTGATATGTTGACATGTATCTCTTAGCGACCAATGTTCAGGATCTACTTCGTATATTTCACCTCCCTTTTCCAAAAAATTCAGGAGTTGTGGATATTGCACCATCTATACCTCTTGATGATGGACGATCCCCAAACACTTCGGGACTTTGGGAGTTTAGAAAGTCCGCTCTCCTATGCACATAAAGGATTAAGACCTATGAAATTTACCTTGATTAGATGATTGTCGACCCTTGGTGCTCAGATCCGACGGTTGGGATCTATTTCTTCCTCACCACGCTCCCTTGGGTGTCTGGACGTGGATTCAATGGTCCAAATTTCTTCCCACAATTGATCTAACGGTTGTTGTCTCTCCTTCTCCTGAGCTTCTGGATTTATTCCGAATTGGAAGGATTTGTAATTTTTCTAAGGGCTTGACCTTTTCTCCTCTTGCGAACCCGACTATCTTGGGCCTCGTCTTTGCTTCTGAAAGTGCTATCTCTTATGAAATTTAATACTTGGAATAAGTTTGTCTCTTACACACTCCTTGCGCTATCTCTTTTGAGCTTCTTGATTTACTCAGTATCCTAAGGGTCTCAACCCTTCTATTCCATTCTAAAGAAAAACTGCATGCCCTCCTAGAAACCTCTTGCTCGATGCACACTTTGCAGAGCTCTTTCTTACAGAGTGTCCAATAAATCTGTCTCTTTGTGCCTTCTCTGCACAGTTACTCCTCCAAGGTGTTCAGTAACCTTGAGGTTTTCCTTTGAGTTGTTATCACTCTGGTGCACCATCCTGGCACTCCTTTTCTGACTCCACAGAGTTTAGATGCACACTTCTTGCATTGGCTACAAAACCTCCAATGTTCTATTGTGCACTCCTTGCATAGCCTAAGAACCCATAATGATATTTCAAAAACAACAAAGATAGAGAAATATATATTCCTACTATATATGAAACCTATCGTGCATCTACAACATACATAAACACACACAAATAACATTCATCGAATACACATAAACACATAGAAAGTTCATATGTAGGAAAAACTACTTTCTTTCTATTAAGATGAATGTATGATTACAATATGTGTAGGCTGGAATGTAACATAGTCTCAACTCTCTCAAGCTCCCTCAGAGAACTATTCTATCTCCTATTTCATCCTCTGAGTATTTCTAACTAACTTGAAACTACCCCCTATTCAGTAACAATACTCCTCCAGCAGGCACATTTAGGCATACAATGCATCTACATATCCAAGACGGTTTCTAGGGTTCCCTCCGACTACCTCTCCTATCGAAGTAACAAATAAAAACTATTCAAGATCTATTACATTAAAGTATAAGAGTGAAACTCCTATATCTCTCATGATCATTCAGCTTCCGAGTGTTACACTCTTCTTCAATCATCTGTTCAAAACAGATGTATAGTAAACACCGGTTTTTAGATTCCCAAAAATTTAAAAAGGCGTGCTATGGCACTGAGTTGTCCCTCTACGTGGGAATTTCTAATGATGATCCTACATCACAATTCTTCACCTATGAGGGACAATATGGACTAGTTTTTCTGTTTCATATTCATTTGTTGATGGTTTTCTTAGGGTTTGGTTTGAATATGCCGTTCTACCTGCTTAAAATCCTGCAAAAAATGGCTAGATTTTACCAAAGGAAAAACCTAAATGCACAGTCTAGCTTATTTCATCACGACCTGATTAGAATCTTGGTCATTTCACAACTATCAAAGGTTGGGGATAATTGGCAAGATTTCATGGATAGGAATGGTTTCGCTCCACCTAAAACCGTAATTGACCCACCTCTGTGTTTTGATGAACCCACCAGCCCTTGCCTATCAAATCCTTCTCTAATAAACATTCATGTCGAATTGCAAGGAAGACCTATGCCAATAACCAAAACCCCTATTGTTTTTCATAAGTCACCCAGACGCACACACCAGAGGCACAATTTTGTTCCTAAAAAATCCTTAGAACATGTGTTGGATAATCTGAAGGGCAAGGTCCTTGTTGTTCCTAGTCCTGGGCCAGATGTGGTTGATTTGAATGAAATTAAAATCAAGAAAAAGCATAGACGTAAAACAAAGAGAGTTCCAGATATTGATTTTAAGAACAAAATATCTGGTCGACTCCTTTCAAGAATGGTTAGAAACTGACATCACAATCGTGAAAAACCTATCCCTATTATTGATGTCGACGACCGGATTTTTGTTGATGATACTGGCTCTGATGCACCCCAATATGATTTCATATTGAATTTGCCTCCTTTATTAAAGGAACAACAAGGTTTCTCAAGCATTCACTGTGATCTCAAAAGGATCATGGAACAAGGAAAATATCCCACTACAAATCAGACTCATCCATTACCAAAATTAGAACCAGTTTATTGTGAGAATTGTTTTGACTAGATTGAAAGATACTATCGAGATATTCCTTATCTAAGGGAGTAGATGAATCAAGTTATCACTCAGAATTCAGTTCTTGAAAGGGAAAATGATGATACCAGAACTTGCATTCGATCGAATTCACACAGGGTAAATACACATTTCAAGAGATGAGGAAATGTGGTTATTAAAAACTCAACTAGTTTCAATGCTATTATAAACTCATATTTTTCTGATGTTTCTCTTTCAAATTCCTAATTGGTAAATAGTTTTATTGTAATTTACGATTTGTTTTTGTTTGAGTAATAAATTAATTCATTTTGATTTTGTTTTTATTTAGACCAACTATAGAATCAAAGATTCTGTAGCTTGTGTTTTAAATTATTTATTTGGTTATTGTCTAATTTAGATTTCATTTTCCTTGTCTCAGGTGAACAACATATCGATGTGCTACGATTAGTGGAATGACTCATAGGTTGAGCATATAGTGGACTTGTAATTTTCGTTTTTGAAAAACAATGTTTAATGATGTAACTGTTTTGAATTGAAAGACTTCAACAAAATTATCTTTTTGTTATTTTCTTTTAGTAAAATATTATTTTAAAAGATCTGTCTCTATCTTGCATGATATGAGGAACATATTAGAAACTTGTTTAAATAACACTTCTTGCCCAGTGATAAGGGAAATTCCTCCTGGACCATATGATGGACTAATTTTTTTGAAACTATATGAGATACAATTTACTCTTTGGATTTCGTCCTTTTATAGACTGTGCAATGTTATCATTGTTTCTCATGTAATTTCTAGATGTGAAATTTTATCTGTACCAAACTAGCTTTAGTCTATTCTACATATAACCTTTCATGTTATGTTTTTTCTCTATGTGGTTCATTATATTTTGATTCAGTTGATATCTGTGACTGATAGTCTATTCAAGTATTTTGAGTTTACATCTGATGCTAGGTAGCTAGTAATACCATTTAGTGAGAGTTGGAATTTCTTTCATTTTTAGTTATTGGACATTCTAAAGTCACATGATATAAAATCATTTGTCTTCCTGTCATCATATATTTGTTCTGGAATATAAAAGACTTCTTTGGGTTTTTTCAAGAAGTATCATTCTTGATTTTGTCATTGATTTATACTTGAAACAGGTTAAGTTGAGCTTATACAAATACAGAGAGACAAATCTAGCTTAGTACTACTGATCAGGGTAAGGTTAGTTAATTTATTATTTATTTAATTTGTTGATTTGCGAATGAATAATGATTGCATTATTTAAACTTTAAATGCTTTGTCCATTATCATTATATAATTTACAATCTTATTCACTCATTGTTTATTAGTTTGTCAGTTATAGTACTATAATAGTTTTGTTTATTTTAAATCTTGTTTCGATCCGTTAGTTTAAAACAATTATTTTCATAGGGCTTTGATTAAACCTTGTAATTGTATATATTTACTGTACATAATCACTTATTTAAGCAATTGTAATTAATGTGTTGATTGATAGAATTGTATCTTTAGTTAGTTCACATATTTTAGTTATTTTAGAATTCTAGTTGGCTAATGGAGCCATAAAACCCGTCAGGGTAGATTATTCCAAATGGCTTGGGTTAAATAGACAACCCCAGTATGGATCTTCCCTTCTTGTTGACGGTGTTTCATAAATTCCCGTCAACATGATCATACTTACCTTGTCACATTAATTATTGAATTTAGGGTGTAAATGCGGTCTGCACAATCCATCACCAAGATCTGAATCATCCTTAGGTTTAAATGTGATCATAGGCTGGCGACGCAGGAGTGTGGTTCTACATAGTTAATTGATGGTTTCAAACTCATATTATTTGGTTGACACGTGGTTAGTAAAGTGTGTTAATAAATGCATTGATTGGCCCATTAAATAAAAAATTTCGATCTTTTTTTTCACTGAAGATGTCCCATCCTGTCGTCAATGTCCTATCAGTTTAATGGTTTAAACAAGTGGATAGATGTCTTTGATTTTATTAGACAACATTCATTAATACCTCTTTTAGAGAAATCTTCGATGCTGACCCAGACTGTCGTATAGTGCTAACATGGAAATGCTGACCTGGAAGGGTGATCATGACACATGATGCTTTATTTCGGTTCCTTCATTAAAAGTTTCTTTGGAATCAGGGATTTTCTTCAGACATGTCTCTAGGAACCTCAACCTATCCTGATGATGCTGATGAGATGTCGAGGAATGATGATCAATGAGTTTCTATGTTTATTACTTCATGATATCATCCCTTAGAGTTCATCGATGCTGATAACATATTATCGATCAACGATCGATACTTGGTGTTGTGTTGATGTAAAGGCTTTCTACAGTTTAAGGTTTCCTTTAGGTATCACTGACCCTTGATGTATCGACAATAGAAGGTTTGTTAGGTGTGACGATGTTAGTGTTTTCCTTTTCATACCTCCCCAATGTCGATGATACATCGACGAGATTTCGACAACTTTTTCACAAGACGTAATCAATGATTGATGATTTTCTCTTCTATTCTCCCGATGCTGATGATACATCAGTTATCAAAGATAAACACTTGCAATGACATATGGTCGATTTTATTGCACAGATCAAGCCGATGCCGATAATGGGTGCATGGATCAAAATTATAGTTGTGTATACTTAGTTAAAATACCAAGTGTTATTTAGAAGAGAAGTTAATCTACTCAACAATTCCAAACCAACCCGAATGTGATCGATGATAAAACATAGGAACAAAAAAATTAATGATCCCTACACAACAAACTCAATTCAGAAAGAAGGAAAAAATCAAAGTAGTACCCAAAAGAGAAAAAATTTCACAAAGATTTTATGGTCCTCCACAAGAGGTTGATGGTATGGTCCTCCTCCATGGGGTGGTTGTTATGGAGGTCCTCCTCCTTGAGGTGGTCCTCTAGGGTTCCTCCTCCATAGGGTGTTCCTCCAGGAGGTCCTCCTCCATAGGGTGGTCCTCCAAAAGGTCCTCCTCCATAGGATGGTACCCCAGGGGGTCCTTCGCCATAGGGTGGTCCTCCAAGATGTCCGCCACCATAGGGTGGTCCCCTAGGGGGTCCTCCTCCATAGGGTGGTCCTCTAGGAGATCCTCCTCCATAAGGTGGTCCCCTAGGGGGTACTCCTCCATGGGGTGGTCCTCCAGGAGGTCTGCCACCATAGGGTGGTCCCCTAGGGGATCCCCGATGATAGGGTGGTCCACCAGGAGGTACGCTACCATAGGGTGGTCCTCCTCCTGGTTGAGTGGAAATTGTAGGGTTGAAGGGTTGATTATGGTGGTTCCATATGGTGTTTTATATTCTTGGGTAAGGGTGGCCTAATAATAGGCTGGTGGTAGAAGGAATATTTTGGCCCCACATTGGCTATTTTTCGATAGCTGGGGGTTTCCCCCAGAGAGAATATGGTCCTGTGGTTGGGGGTTTCCCCCAGAGAGAATATGGTCCTGTGGTTGGGGGTTTCCCCCAGTTGAATAAAGGTTGGTTCCTAATGGGAGGGTATGCCCCCGTTTAAAATGATGTGGAAATTTAGGATTTCCCCCCAACTTGATGTTGACTGGATATTTTCCCTAAGTACAGGAGTTGTCCCCCAGTGAAAGATTGGCTCGTAGATGTTTTTTTTCCTAAATCCATTAGTTGAATTCCTTGGGGAGGGAATCCTCCCGTTGAAGGTTGTTATCCAAAAAAGGTCGGGGTCACCTCCTAAGAACAATGGGGTAAATAGAGATTTCCCCCTAGTGGGGGTTGTAGAAGGTTGGGTTCTTGAGGGTGGTGCTAATATGGTTGGGACAAATTGTGATATAGATGTCAATGTTTATGTTTGGGTCATGACCATGTTCAGTTGAGCTTGTTGTAATTGAGAGTGGATAGGGGAGGGACAAGGGAAAGAAGTTTGAAACATATGGGATATACCAGATGTGGCAAGACGAGTATAGTGTGAAGAGGCATGTGAAGGATCTCGATGCAATAGTTTAAAATATGAGTCAATAATTGTATATAATCGGTTAAAAATGTCATGTCCAAAGGGTTTATCAGTGGTTTGTATAGGATTGGATGGACCAAAAACCTGTGGTGGCATGGTGAATCCTTCTAACGAGTGGATTTGTTGGGATTCCATGTTCATGATGTCTTCGCAAGGTACACATGGTAGATGAAGGTAATAGATATAAATTTTAGGTTCTACAAAAGAGTTTACCCGTATGAGGATGGGGCCAAGAGGGTCATTCAAGGGTGGATTGATAGGAGGGACAAATCCTTCTTGAAAATTGGTTCCCTCTAGGTGTTCGATCAAAGGAGTAATAATATTTCTAGATTCAAAGTGGTTTTCCTCGTGAAGTTCTTCTCGAGGATGGTCTTCGGGTGAGTTAGGAGGAAAGGGTTCGTAATGTAAAGGAGAAAAACCTTGCATCCTCCGAGACCTATGCAAGTCTTGGTCCTCTATGTTTAAATTATGAAAATGACAATCCTAAAGCCAACTAAAGGAAATAAAAAAAACACGTTAAGAAATGTAGTAATCAAGAAAACAAACCAAATCTTCTCACAATGAGCTCACTAGTTGGTGATGAAATACAACATCATGGGAACATGTGGGAAGGGGTTGGGGTGAGTGGGTGGATCAGTTACGATGGTGGCCTTATTAATAGAATTACACCTTAGTGCAAGCTCCCCTACGGTCTATCCGTGGGTTTCCCTCCGAGGAGCCCGAGTGAGTTTGACCAACATCTGACCCAGGTACAATGAAGAATCCCCTTCATCGTCACCTTGTGTAAACTACCTAAATATTATGGCAACTAAAGTCACCAATTCACATTCAACCTCTGGGTGGGTACAATCGACAGTTTGGTCCAATGGTATTGGTAGGATATCAAGTCCAAAATTCTCCAAGAGGAATGGAAAAATATCCAGAGGACCTCGAACAGGTTCGAGATTCACGAAATTCCGAGACCAAATGAAAATACTCGATTCCCAAGAATAATCCCCAATATACTATCATTCCACTATGTTTGGTTAAGCATCGAAGGGGTAATCTCCGTTGCTCAACTGCACGCGACCTCGTGTTTATCCCTTGTGTGAGAGGGGGTTCCCAAGTATGCCTATAAGAAGGTTGGATTTAAGCACTCTTTAGTGTTGTATGGTTTGTTTTTGTGGTCTTGGATAGTTTACTCACTTGTCTTAGTCCAAAGACCCTAAACCTGAACTAAGGTTCATGTTCTTGGAAAATTAGAGTCTAGTAAATTTTATTAATGCATGTTTGTTTTTAAAGTTGTTTTTTACTCAAAGGGTTGCATGGAAGTGAAAATCATGATGTGAAAGGACTCGACTCCAAATAGATGCAAAATAATGAAATTTCAACAATTCTCTTTTCGATAAATCCTATTTATGGGAGGGAGAAGAGTACTTTTCTTTCCACTTCTTCTATAACAAAACACCCTAATGCATATAGATTCACTTTAATCATTGCAAATGAGAAAAAGGAAAATTTTCCAACCAAACTTATTGGATGAATTTTAAAATTCTAAACTGAACAATAGTTGTTTCAACCATGTTCTAAAGCACTCCAAATGCAATGTGTTTTTTCTTTTTTTCTTTTTCTTTTTTAAAACTATATGAAAATTGAAACAAAATTCTTCTTTAGGCTTTTACTTTTTATCAACAATGTTTTGTAGTGAATGCAAAATTCGGAAGAAGGAACCAAAGATGAAAATTTTAAGCACAAAAAAAATTTAAAGTCTATATAATAGTTTGAAGGATTCTCCAAATATTTCGGGAAACAACAAGCACTCAAACTAATGAAAAGGAGACTTGCGGAGTAAAAATAAATATTTTGCAAAATAATCTTCTCAAACAACTATTAATAGTATTATACTTAATTGGAGGGATTAGACTAGATGATTCCTGTTGTGCCCATCAATCACATGAGATGAAAAAAAGGAGAAGATAAATTTCATAAATTTCACAGGGATTTGAAGAAAAATCAATGAGACAGGACTAAGGCAGGTCTAGAGTGTTGAATGAGACCAGTGGAAATGGACCTGGGTAAGGGTTTTGAAGAATAAATCTTCAAAAAAGGTTTTCAAGAGTATGGTTGCTACCTACAAAGGGAGACAAAGCGACCCGGTTGCTCCCCAATGAGAGGAACAGGGTGACCAGAAGGTATGGTCACTCTTGGTTAGCCTAGGGGCAGTGATGGTCACCCCCCCAAGGAAGGAAAAATGTGAAAAAAAGGTCTTGGGTCACTATGTGTACACTAATATGGTGCGACAAAAAAAAAAAGGAATGAAAAAATGTAGATCTGGATGAGATCTATTAGATCTGAGGTAGAGGTTTCTTCAAGTAGACTCAAGAAAGAGTACAACAAAGGTTGGAAATTAGATCAAGAAAATTAAGGGGATGGAGATATTAGAAATAAAACACATAAAGAAGGAAGAAAATCACATAAAGGGAATTCCCCATTATGGTCGCCAATCATTTGTAGGGATTTTGAGCCCTAAAGGAGATGAGCTCCCTTCATTTCTTCCTATACCTAAGAAAAAGATAGAGATGTAATTTATGGGAGTTTCACTATATGAAAAAGGTAGCTAGGAGTATTTTTAATGAGGAAGCATACCTGATTTGTGAAGGTTTTCCTTGCATTCTCCTGGTTGGTTTCTTGTGCGAAGATTATTCCTTCCCCAAGAGACAATGATTTTCACACAATAAAACAAGATCCTTTCCAAGATCAAAGTAGATGCATACAAACCAATGACAAATCTACTAATAGATTATAACAAATAACTCTATCAAGTTTTTCCAAATGAATATATGCAAGAAAATAGACAATTGAATAGAGGGAAATGTATAGTACACCTTCTATTAATTACCGAAACAACATTACAACTTACAAATGGTGAAATTGATGCAACAATCTCTTTTCAAGTTCCTTTCCCAAATCTGGTAGCCAAAGTAGCAGCATACGTTTACTATCTCTTTCCTCCCCCTTTCCCATGAGAATGGCTTGGTTTTTATAGGGATTTAGAGATAAGGTAATATGGTTATTAGGATAAGGTCCTGTAGCTCAAAATGGAATCCTTCTTGAGGCTAAACCCAGATAAATCAGTGGGAGGTCTCATCCATTGCAACCAAGTCCAAAAATGGGAGTTTCTAGGCTCGATCACTCCCTAGACACATAAAAAGAGTGACCAGTCCCTCCCTTCCAGGTCAGAAAGGGAGACCAACCCTTTTGGTCATACCCTTAATGAAGGAAAAGAGTGATCATGAGGGAATCAAGCTGGAAACACTACTACATTGGGCGGAAATTACGCCGAAATATTACGACGGTTTAAAATTTCCTTGTAATTTTTTTGCTTTTTTTGGACTAAATTTACTTTGTTTTTCGAGGTCCAACTGTTCGCCTCTCTAGTGACCAACATTACACATTGGTGGTTCTAGCGACCAATATTCCAAAATTAGTCATTATAATGACCAACTATGGCATGTGTGAGAATCAAACGATCATTGACTTATTGTTTGGTCAGTTTGACCGAATTCATCGGAAGACCGATGAAATCAATCCTATATATATCTCAGTTATGACAAATGTGCTATAGTTGTGACAATCATTTTCTACAGTTGCGTGAGTAATTTACGAAATGGTGTTCTAATTCAATGGTGTTCTGGTTTTTTATGAAATCTTGATTTCAATTCTCTTTCAAGAAGAGAAACATTGAATTGATCACACTCTACATAGCTGAGATTTTGAAGGTCGGTACTTAAAATTTTTCTGTATGATTTAGTAATTTGGTGGTATTGAACTATTTTATGGTTTATTTTCACTCCTTAAATTACATTTTATGGTTTATTTTAACTCAGAAAATTTTTATGGTTTATCCACTTTTCACAATTTCAAGATCCTATAAAAATGGATCTGAAAATAACTAAAACTAAATATAATAAAAAACGGATATGACAAGTAAGATCATTGTAGGTCGAATTTACCCTCTTAGAATTACTTGGTAGTCTGCAGGTGAAGATCATGGAGTTCGAGATCTCTGTTTGACAGTTGGGCGATTTCTGTCAAAAATAGAAATGTCATTTGACTTCCTTCTTTCGCCATATGTATTCAAAACTTAATGAGGAGGATGATTTAACTTCTGATAATTATTATCTTTAATTTGATACCATTCCCACATGTTCTGGAACTCGAAAAACGCAATCCAGGAAGAAAGAATTAAATTTTGGACTCTTTAGCACATTCGGCGGCTCATTGGTTTTGCGTTTTTCCCTTTAGCCACCGAAAGTCAAAGCTTTTGGTGGCTCACTACACTGTCAAATTTGCCACTTAGCCATCGAAAACCCTAAATAAACTCCTATCTGATACTTTTCATATCTCTACCTCATGAATATTTAGTGATCCATTAAATTATTATGTTTTCCTTCAATTGACATATTAAAACCCCTAATGTGAAGATATGTGTCTAAAAGGAGTTAGAAACTATAATGAAGCAAGATGGAGTAACGATGTTAATTCACAATCATAGTATGAAAATAGTGTTTTGACAAGATGCTAAGATGAGAAATAATGACATGAAATTGATTCAAAATATCATTTGGAAAAAAGGGAATCAAATTAGTATATATGACAAAGATTTGTCTAGAGGAATATGCACTCTCTC
>WSFP011512592.1:0-12995 GCA_009831015.1 Picea engelmannii | reverse complement strand
GAAGTTGAAGCTTGCTGAACATCTTAAGAAGACGAGGTTTTTTCCCTGGTTGGGTTTCCTCTTGAAAAATCTGTGTCTCGTACTTGTGAATGAATGCTGTGTGTGATTGTTGTTCTTTATACTATCTGCTTTATGTTTATAACCTTGGATTTCATAGTTAAGACTCACTGCCACTAAGATTAATGATTCAAAGTTAAAAATGAGAGTAAATTGTTAATAAATATACACTAACTGATTCACCCCCCCCTCTCAGTTAGTTCATACCTGTAACACCATGCTCGTGTCATGTAACTCAAAAAAGGAATGATGTGTTGATGTAGACAACTACAGCGCCCTCAGGGGTGGTCATGATAAAGGCAGAAGACAATTCTGCGGAGGAACATACTCTGAATAGTAGGCAGTGACATCTGTAATAAATATCACGGATTCTGTAGACCTTGATAACCCAGCCAAGTTCAGAAGTCTTTGGAAAATATATAAGAAATAACTGCAATAGTCGCAAAGTAAGACCCACTGTAACATGAGAAAGTGTTGAAGTCGAATGTTATGGGGGTCAATGACAGTAGGGAGCAATTGTGGTTCTCCCTATGTCGTCTGAGAGTTCTCATTGGAAAGTTAATGAGAGTCAAGATACTGTCACCCTTCTGGAAAACTGTGTTGAGGTCGACAAAAAGGGGGATGCGACTCCCAGAAGCAAAGGGCTTCATGAAATCTACTAGGTGAGGTTAGGAACTGGAGGAGGTACATGGTCGAAGTCAAGATGTATGAAGACTCAAGACTGCCCTTGGTTGGGGGTATATGCGAAGGATAAGTGGTCACAACCGTGCAACTAAGTCGAGTGTCAGGGGGACAACAAGATGTGGGGTAAGTTGAGCCAGAGGCGGGACAAAGTGAACAAACTCAGAGGGAAAAGGTCAGTGGCCTGTGGGATACTCGGATTATATGGACGATGTCAACAAGGGTAGATGATAAGGGGTGCCCCAACCAAGGGTGACATGGGTTGAGTTTGCCAAAAAGGGAATAAGGTCGCCAAAGGTGACGACAAAAAGGTAATGTAAATGCTGGAAACAAAGGTTTTTTACAATAAATAAAGAATAATTTGGGATGAGTGTACAAATACAGAAACGGGTGCCCCAATGTAATATGGTAGGCCCGGGTAGGGCGTAATTTGCTTGGAGAACTGGTGGAGGGTGAGGGCCCCATGGGTGGGTTTCTATATGAGGTAGGTGAAATGAAGGAAAATTTCTAGAGGGGCCAACTGATTGTGGATGAAATGAAGGGTTCATGATACTGCGGAGGTGCAGTCAAAATAGAACCTTGAAGAGATAATCTAGGAGTTCAGTGGGAAAGCTAGCAAAATGAGGAGAAGGAGTATGTGGTTGATTCACGACATGATGTAAGACTATTAGGACTCCCATCCCTAAAGGTTTGAAAAACAACATGAGCGTCAAAGTGCAAAAGGGTGCTATGAATGAGACAACTCATGTGAGGGAGAGGGCTACCGGGTGACAGTACCTAAGATGCAAATGTAGGTGTGGGTACTGTAGAGCCAGAGATGGAGATCCTAGAGGCAAATGTCATAGGGTGTGACTTGAGATGCAATTGAGATTCAGAGGGAATGATTACATGCCAGTGTTGATTATATACCTGAAGGGGTTGCGTTGATGTATGATGACCAAGTACCTGCACACATGAAAACCAAATACCTGACATGAACAATATCTGAAGAGAATCGAACATACGAGCATTTATTTGATAATTTTGAACATGAGCATGTGTACCTGGATGGGGTATGAAAAAATGGTGCCCCGGGGGCTAAGGATGAAAAGTGGCCCGGGGAATGTCTTTATGTAGATGACGGGATGTTGATCCCATGGCTGAAGATGGATCAAAGAACGGACACTCGAAGCTCCCAGAATGGTGATTGGAAGTTTGGCGGAAAGGCCTATATATAGTTGTAGGGCCCACATTGCCACCTCATTTGTACTTGCTGCCAGAGTGACTGGACGAGAGGTATTCATAGGAGATTTGGAGATTCCAGGAGAGTGAGGCAGTCGATTTAGGATTAGCGAGCTTCAGGTTAGTAGTTTGATCATCCTGCCTAGAGATAGGTTTTCCATTTTTGGGCAGGAGTTGTACGGAGGGTCATACAGGGGGTTTTAGGGGTGTGGGACCCCAAGTGCACGAACGATTTGGAAATATGCGCGCCTGTTATCCAGATGATCATGCATGGGGGTGCCCGTAGGCGAGACAAAGGCATGCATGATGTGCATGCTTGTTTGCTACACAGTCGCGCATGCGTGTGCGACTGTGTAGTGGACAGACACGCTTTAATGCGCTCCTGTGTTCGTGACAGGGGCGCATGGAGGTGCCCCTATAGGGTGAGTAGGGGCACACATATCCATGCTTGTGTGATGGATAGATGCACCTGAGTGCGCACTTGTGGGGTGAACAAGCGCACATACGTGCGCACCTACAGGGTGAACAAACACGTATATGTGTACGCCTGTGGGTTAAACAGTCGCGCCTTGGGGGCAAGGTTGACGGGTGTAAAACTTATCTTTTTAATGTTTTTATGGTCAATATAGCTGACTTAGGACTGTACTATGTGGTTGCAAGCGATCAGTTTTCACGATGCCAGTTGGCTGGCGAGAGCGGGATTGGTCCCAGCTGAGGGATGTCGTGGCTATTGAGGAGTCGGGGGTATGTGCCACTTTGGCAGCCTGTGGGTTGTTGAAGTTCTTTGAGTGCCCGTTGATATGGGCGCAGGAGTATCTCTTGCAGTTCCTTATCCATATGTGGAGTCCTGACCTGCACTGTTTTATGGTGCGGGGAGAGGAGATCACCTTCACTGTAGTGGAGGATATATATTTTTTGACTGGGCTCCTGTTTCGGGGAACGCCCCTACCGGCGGAGCCGGTGTTACCTATGGATGTGGCGTTAGTGACATTAGGCCGGAGGTACTGTTCCAGGGTGAACTTTATGTCGGGCTCTGTCATGAGAATCGGGGCGATGGATGCTATAGCGCATCGTTGTATAGCAACGATGATTGTGAGGGTGTATGGGTCCCTCATGACTCAGCGGATCAGTGTTGGTCAGTTGAGTATTATTGGGAGGGTACTAGCTGGTGAGCACTTTGCTTGGGGGCTTACGCTGCATACCAGGATGGTAGGGCAGCTGGACCGATGTCGGTCCACCGACATAGGGGACTTTGCTTTTGGGTCCATCCTGGTGGCCTGGTTTTTGGAGAGTGTGCCTATGTTGTGCCCTAGGATTTTATTGGGAGTGCCTCGGGCATGAGAACCGCGACAAAAGTGGTTGGCGACGATTTTGGTTCGCCATGGTGGCGGTGAAGGCGACCAATTTTTCACAGCAGAGGCGACGTAGGTGTGGCAGCAGATGCCATAGGTTATACTGCAGTTTCCATACGCTGGTGTTGACTTCCGGGGTGATCCGGACATGGTGCTACCTCCAGGGGAGGTGTTTGATCACTGAGGTATGTTTATGAGTTTGATATATATTTTTTATTTTTGAGATAGCATGACATGTGTATTTGGTATAGATGTTGATACTATCTGTTGTTTGTTTGTATATGCAGATGTGGGACCTTGCGGGTGCGAGGTTGAGCTGCTGAGAGCGTCGGCTCGCTAGGAGCCGGGGAGACCACCGCGGGGAGGGCCGCAGGCAGGAGAGAGATGTTGGTGTGAGGGCGTCAAGGCAAGACCAGCTGATGATGAGAGAGTAGTGAGGAGACATCGGTTTGATGACCCAGGTGTTGGGCCATCGCATGCTCCTCCGACGGATGCCAGAGCAGATTTTGAGGATATTCGCCGCCACCTGGAGGCGGTGCTACAGGGCATGATTGAGGGCATGTGGTCGCGTATCCAGGATGAGGGAATCCTGGAGCAGTGTTTGGGAGTTCTGCTGCCGTGGCGGGCTGTGGTGCGGCGAGCAGTAGTAGCAAGTGCTGCTATGACCAGATGGTTACCTCCCGGTCCAGAGGGACCAGTAGTGGGTGGGGGACCACCGCCTGAGGGAGGGGCAAGAGGTGGTGCTCTAGAGGCACATTGAGTGTCACTCTATATATGTTTATATTTTTGTATATAGGCTGGTGAGCCCATTTTTTACCGAAGTGCTTCGCTGGCCTGCGGACGGTTGTATATTTGTATGTAAACATTTTGATGGCACTATGGACCGAGTTATATATTCATAAGTATACATTTTGGGATCTATGTGATTTTTACATGTGCTTTGTTAATGTTTTTGATGATGTCTAATTTATATATGTTGTGACAGGTTTTTGATATTTGTATGTATGTGTAGAGGTATCTTGATGTGATATATGCCAATCTAACACCATGTTAGCTAAGTTATCTGTAATTTGATTCAGTTGTCTTGGAATATGTGTAAATGTAATGAAATCAAAATGTCGAGATAAAAGTCTAACTTGCAGGTATTTGCGAAAGAGGCAAGGATCGCGGATGCTGTACACATTGTTGAGTTGGAGAACGACTAGTTGAGAGTCGAGAAAGACGCTAAGGTGATGAATACGATGATGTTGGGCATCGACGAGGAGGCCAATGACGACAGTGTATTCGGCTTGGTTGTTGGTGGCTGAATCCAAACATATGTTTCTCTAATGGAGCATTTCATGTGAGGGGGTATAGAGGGCCCAAGCTACCGAAGCGAGATTTTGTGTTCAACAGTTGGCGTCGTTGATGTAACTGATGTGGTAGGCCGGTGGAGGAAGCATCTGTCAATAGCACACATGATAGTTTAGACGTGAGGGATGGAAAAAAGATTAAAAACACTATAAAAGAAATAACTTAAAGTATAATTGCTACGCTTAGGCATAAAATTTCTTTAAGTATAACCCGTTGACGGGTTCTTTGAGAGAGAGGCCTTCGGGAGAGGCCAGGATGTGGGCGCCTTTGGTGAGGCAATGTTGAATAATGTAGGGGCCATGCCATAGTGACTCAAATTTTCCATGACCAAGGGTATCATGAGCGATATCGTAAGCAAGGACGAGGTCGCCTTCGTGAAATCAGTGAAGGTTGACATGGCAATCAAAGGTGGCCTTTGATCGTTTTTTGGCTGCCTCATTGTTTTGTAATGAAGATCAACGATCTTCATCTAGGGACTCTAAGTTCAGCAAGCGCTGCTCCATTGGAGCAGTGTCGGGTAATATCTCAATTGTGGTGCGTAAGGTGGGAATTGCGCACTCGATGGGAAGAGTGGTCTCAACCCCATGGACTAGATAAAATGGTGTGAAACCAGTGGTTGTTTTCACATCCGTACGGTAAGCCCATAGTGTGGAAAATAACATATGATGCCAGTTGGTCTTATGTTTATTAACCGTGCGCTGTAACATGGTCTTGAGGACCTTGTTAACTGCTTTGACCTGTCTGTTAGACTGAGGGTAATATGGTGAGGCAAACTCGTGGGAGAATCTTAACCGAGATGAGAGTTCAATGAAAATCTCACTCTCGAAGTGTTTCCCGTGATTGGAAACTAGTTGGAGTGGTACTCCAAAGTGGGATATGACGTGGTTAAAGAAAAAACGCGTTGTGGTGTCAGTGGTATTGTTGAAGGTGGGCATAGCTTCCGTCCATTTTGTGAAGTAATCGACTGCGACAACAATGTATTTGTGTCCATTGTTGGAGGGGGGATTACAAGTCATGAAGTCGATGCCCCATTTACAAAAGGGGCCGGCAATAATGACTGGATGAAGAAGAGAAGGTGGTGCTCGTGCTTTGTTGGCGTAAAGCTGAAATTTCTTGCATCGTTTCACGGCATGAATGCAATCGTGAAACAATGTAGGCCAAAAGTAACCTACTCGGATGATTTTTTGAGCAGTGGAAATTCTCGAAAGATGTCCCCCACATGCGCCGATATGGCAGTCGCTCAAGACTCTATCGGCCTCGTCAATAGTCAGGCATCGACGAAGAATGGTGTCGACCCCTCACCGGTATAAGATGTCTCCGATGAGGAGGTAGCGGGGGGCCTGGTGGCGAATACGATGACGATCATCTCGTGAAAGGTGGTTACCAAGCTTTTGAGTTCGGAGGTAGACGAGGAGGTCACCGTACCAAGGATCATTCGAAGTGATGTAAAAGAGATGTTCGTCGGGGAAGTCGGTATTGACGAGGGCACTGGTAGTGTCAGAGGGGAAGGTTGTGACAAGTTTGGCGAGGACAAGAGCTTTCTTTCTCTTGGGTGTTGAGAATTAAATATCGTACTCCTGAAGCATAATGATCCATCGAGCAAATTTGCCATTAATTTTCCAATGGCTGAGCAAGTATTGCATAGGGTTGGAATCAGCTACGACCTTAGTTGTGCGAAGCAGAATGTAATGATGTAGTTTCTGGACTGCGAGGACAACTGCAAGGGCTAGTTTCTCTTCATGTTTATACTTCAAGGATGACCTTGAGAGGTTTTTACTAATGTAGTAAATGACATGCTCATGATCGTCATCGCCGATTTGAACGAGAACTCCTGCTACTGAGATAGTTGATGCTGATATGTAGAGGATATAGTCACGATTATAGTCGGGTGAACTAATTAAAGGGGCATTAGATAGCACCATTTTAATATCGTCAAATACTTTTTGGGCATGTTCATCCCAGTGAAATGGGGTGTCGTGGCGTAGTAAGCGAAGGAAATTGTGTGCACGAGTGGCGTAGTCTGGGACAAATCGTCATAGGAAGTTAGCTTTGCCTTGTAAGCTCTGGAGTTGACGTAAATTCTGGGGAGGTGGAATTTCTGTGATGTCTTGGACTTTGAGGGGGTCCATGGTAATACCGCTTTGGGAAATGATCAATCCGAGGAGGCACCCCGCAGTGATGCAGAACACGCACTTGAGGGGGTTCAAGCGGATGTTGTACTGACGACACCGTTGAAAGATGATCCATAAATCATCAACGTGTTGGGTGCGTTTCTTGGATCGAGTTGTGAGGTCGTCCAAGTATGTGAGGATGATATGAGCCAGATCGTGAAAAATGTATGTCATAGCCCGTTGGAAAGTTGCGCTAGCATTCTTTAAGCCAAAAGGCATGACACAATATGCAAAAGTACCCCAAGGGGTAGTGAATGTGGTTTTGTATTGATCGGATGGGTGAATTTGGATTTGATTATAACCAGAGAAACCATCCATGAAGGATAGAGCCTCATGTCCTACGCAATCGTTGATAATTTGATCGATGAAAGGCATTGGAAAGTTGTCTTTGGGACATCCGTGATTGAGATCGCAATAGTTCGTGCAAATGCGGATAGTGCCCTGTTTTTTATTAACAGGTACAGGGTTGGAAATCCATGAGGTATAGGTGATGGGGTAGATGAACCCAGCCGCGTGTATTTTGTCAATCTCGGCTTTGATGGCCGCTGCTTTGGATGGGTGTAGCGGTCGATGTTTTTGACGAACTAGTGTAATGTTGGGCCAGGTGTCGATGCGATGTTCGACGATAGAGGGATCAAGGCCAGGCATTTCTATGTATGACCAGGCAAAAATATCCTGATATTCTTGGAAGAGGGCTTTATAGGAAGTGATTTCTTGAGGAGTACAAGCGGCGCCAATGGTGATTTCCTCGACGACTCCATTTTTTATGGAAATGTTGATTTTGATGGTCGAGGAAATGTTGGCCATGTTGCCTTCTTCAAAAGCATCAGGGCCAGGAATGGGGTTGTTGAACTAGTCGATATGCCCTGATGGGATAAAATCCTTGGTTTCGATCGCGTATATGGGGTGTTAGTTAGGAGGCGTGGAGGATTCCTGTGGAAAGAAGAGCGCTCGGTGGTGTAGCACATCCCATGGGTAGTCAGGGGTGTTTAACTCTTCAAGTATTTCCTCATCACGGTGGAATTGGCAGGAATACAAGGGGTCGTGAAGAGTGATATCGGTGACTATTGTCGTGTGGCTACCCACTGGTGATGAAGAAGCAGGGGGAACGACGCAATGAGATTGCAATGGTTCGCTCGACATCAACCAAATATCGAAGTATTGAGGAGTACCCGTGATAGTTGGATGTAAAATTTTCGTAGGGAAATGAATGGGATAATTGGGGGGATTTGGGGGTGAATCCTCAAATACGTCATCCAAGAACCATGGAGGTGTCGGGAGTGCCTCGGGTTCAGGAGAAATGATATGAAGACTTTCTAGTGACGTGGTAAGGTCAACTATCGATTCTGTAGGTGTTTGAATCAGGGTCAATTGGCGTTGCCTGTATTCAATGATCATAGGACACTGGTATGTAAAATGATCTAAGGATTCACATAGAGAGCAAGGGCATCTCATACATTCATTGACTGAAGTTGTGACATAATGGATATCAGTGATTTTTGGTAGGGATGATGTAGATGGATTGGGTTCGCTCTGGAAGCTTTGGCGTACTGCGGCTAATGTCTGTCGGAAGCGTGGCAGTGCTGGGAAATGGTGTGTATAATGGCCATATTCTGAACATATAGCACAAGCGAATTTGGTTCGTAGCCCTTTACTACTTGAGTGAGGGGCGGGGGTGGCAGTACTTGCTACGATGGTGAGCGTTGATGATGTTTGATTGAGTGGAATCAGGTTCTGTAACTCACGTAGAGATGGGAAGTTGTTGGTTTGGTGTCCATCTTTCTCACATAGTGTGCACAGGGGTTGGACACGCGGAGGAAGTGAAGTTGTGGGACCCTTCTTCTTTCTCCTGCCCCCAGCTGTGGTAGGAAGGGTAGTGAGAGGGGGTGTCAGGGGTATGGTGGGAGTGAGTATGGGAATCGTCATTGGGATTCCTTCCGTTTGGGGGGAAAGGGATGGTTGAGGGGCCATCTCTGATGTATGTAAATACCAAACTAGAATTGCTAACACTATATTAGGGAGGGTAAGCATTGCGACTACTTGGAAAGCTTGTACGTCAGGTGGAGGGTAGAAGAAGAGAATTTGAGTAATGGCTTGGGGAACTGTCTCCCAAACTGGGATATGTCCTTGGGGAGAGGTGAAATCGTGGACTGGTGGAGTCGACAAATTCGCAGGAGGCTCGTGAGGGAGGAGCTCTGTGATTAGTGGGACGTCAGATATGATAGAAGCCTCCCTAGGAGGAAGGGTATCCTCTATGTCAGTTACATTGGATGATACGACACATATTTGATTGGAAGGATGAAGGAGTGGTGGTGCACCATGGTAAGTTCCTAACAATGATGGGTCTTTGAAAATTCTGGGACCCATTTCGATGAGTGGGTATGCGTCATGACTCGTGTGGATGAGAGGAAGAATGTTATCGATGTTGGCAGAAGGGTTAGGCTCATAATGTGAGACTTGGTCAATGGTAACGATCTTCCCGTTATGGGGGAACATCATTGTTCGAAAGAAAGAAGAGGCAACTGCCTTCATAGCGTACATGTAGCTACGACCGAACATAATATTATAATTGAGTGGGGCACCGATAACTTCAATGTTGATGAGAATAGTCTTACCCCTGAGTTCTACAGGGACATTTTGGAAGAGCACTTCAGGAGACGATGGTCGTCCGTCATAATCTCTTAAGGTAATGGCAGACGGGATGAGTTCGGGGGAACCAAGTTTCTGCCATACAGATTTGGACATAATGCACCTTCATCGATGATGCACCGATGAACTGTAATGTTCTGAACTTTTACTGGGATTTGAAAAGCGATCAGAGTGGGAAGGCGAGGTTCTCCACTGTCGAGATCAAATGTGATGAGTTGGGTATCCGTGGGGTCGACTGCCCCCAAGGCGGAAAGTAATGATTTCCACTGAGTGGGACAAGTTTGAAGGACCTCTAAGACTGACATGGCAGCCGGGGATTATGCTAAGTCATCAACCAAACTATAATTATGAGTTGCCCTAGCCTGGGGGTTGTGGACATTCCTACGCAATGGGATGCGAGGGATGCGAAGAGGTGTTTCAGCAGTAGGGCGAGGGAGTACCAACGGGGGTCCCGTTGGTGTTGGGTTTGTTTTTGGGGGAATGGGAGGAGACTCAGTGGGTGCACGATATTGACGATTACGTGTTTGCAGAAGGATTTCTTCCTCACTGGTGAGGAGGATGGTACGATCTACGGGATTGTTTGGATTGAGGTATTATCCAAACTGTGGTGGGGTAGGTTGTGTGTCATGTTGGGTGTTTATCACACCCTAATGTGGAATGGGATTCTGCAATATGACTGGGGGGGGTTGTTGCACGTATTGTTGTGGGGCCTGTTGAGGGGCAGGTAGTGTTGGAGGGTGTGGTAGACTGCCTGAGTCTTTTAGCCGTTTGAAATCAGTGATTTGGGGGCAATGATGAGTAGAATGACCGAACTCACCACAAAGGGCACAAGGGAAAGAGGTTTTGATAGTATTGTTATTTCTCCCTTGACGCTTGTTGTTATTTCCCCCCTGGGGGTTCTGATTCCCTTAGTTCGTGTTGCCCCCAGTAGGTTGGTTTTGTTGGGGTTGATTCCCACCTTGACCTGGGTTGTTATTGTTCCTGTTTCTTCCTTTCTTTTTGGCATTATTTGACGGGTGGGTCGGATTTTCCGTATTCAGCTGTTCGAAATTTTGATATTGCTGAACGAGAGAAGGTTGAACAAAATTCACCCCAGCGTGAGGTTGTGGGGGTGCCATGGGTTTTGGAGGACCAGGGAATGGAAAGTACAGATTCTGTGGGATTTGTGATCCATAAGGTATGTAGGAAGGCATGGCGCTTTCACTAGTACTTAAAGTATAAGCTGAGGTAGAGGGCATACCAGAACTTGTCTGGATAGGTGGGTGTATTGGGGGTGCCAGCGGTGGCCCACTGATGGGCAGAGGAATAGCAATAAGGTATGGCCGTTGATAAGGGGGTGGGGGGTAATACGAGGTTCCCCCATACGTCAACGGATATTGAGGTGTGCCATACATTGGTGGTGGCTGGGGTTGAGGACTGTGGTGTGTAGTATTACCAATCAATCCGTCTGTTGAGTGAGACATCCCGGGTTTGTCTTGACCAAATGGCATGGGTTTGGGGAGATCGGGAAGTACCATGTATAAGTACCCTGATTGTGAATAGATGATGTCGTATTATTGAGCCTTACTGATGGCTTCCTCTTCGGATTGAGGGAAGGTGGAAGCTACATCTTTACCGAGGAGAGAGACAAGTGATCTGAGAAACCAGTCAAGACATTGTTGTTTGGTGGTTTCAGCTTTGCATAAACTACATCATCTATGCCACTCATGAATGTGATCAGCGATATGTGTGGCTGAGGTTTGTTTGAAATTAGAGAGTAGTTCAAGGCGATTGTCGTGGCGGATTCGTAATTGGAAGAAGGTCAAAAATGCTTTGGCCAAGGACTCGAAAGTCGCATGGGACCCCGATTTTTCGTCTACATACCATTTGGTTGATGGGCCAGTGAGTGTGCACTGAAATAATCGTAGTCTGATGGAATCATCCATAATGTTGTTGGAAGAGCACCATAGGTGGAAAGACATGACATGGTTGGCAGGGTCGTCACCTGCCTTTCCTTCAAATTTGGGGATGTCTAAAGGTAGTTTGGTAGGCACTGCAGGCCATGTGGGGTCATGCAATATAGGATCATTTGTGAGTTTTCTTAGATCTGGTATGTTAAGAGAGGCCAAATATGGCATCTGCAACGAGGGGGGGGATTAGCTCCAACCATGGTGTGAGTGTGTTGTGAACCTGACCCTTGAGGGGGGCTAGGTGGGTTGGTACTTCCCCCTTGAGAGGAAGTTGGTCCTTCGCTTCCATGTAGAGGAGAGTGAGTGGACGGAGGGACTTGGGAAGTGGACCCAAGGAATGTGGAACCAAGCAAAGCTGATCCTAAGACAATGTCACTCATAGGAGTGTGTGAAGGTGGTGTCGATGAGTTGGCAAGACTAGGAACTCCCCCTAAAATAGGAGGGAGGTTTAGTAGGCGTCTGGAATGACGGGGGTTCTGTGGGTCCCCTATGATGTCCAACTAGCTGAGTGGATGTGTGCAAAATGTGATGAGAGAAAACAAACGAGAGCCTGTGTTGCAAATTTTGAACTTTACACAATATATATATCTAAATCAAAAATGTAATCAGAAGTGCATCATACATAAAGTGTTTTGAAAAAGAAGCATATATGTGGATAAGTGGGTTTTGTCCGTGTGGGGAATCAAAGAAAACATATGCTCGTGTCCTAAAAGACGTAACGTCCTTCCTCTCCAATAGAACTGGACCTTCCAATAGTACTCAACAGTGGGGTCTGAAGTCACCGGAAGAGAAACTAGTGAAGGATGAAATAATCGATTATAATGAGGGGTAAAGGGGGCATATCCTGAAAGAGCTGGTGATATTTTCCAATAGCCACACAAAATCTGATCAAGGTGCAATTGCAGCCCACAATTGCCACCTGGGTAGATGTCCTAAAATTTGGTCACTAGGTACCTCGGTCAAAGTGCGACATTTAGATTTTCGGCCTAAGAAATGGGTCACGGGCTGGATCCCATCCAAGAGGTGGGTTCCTCAAGGGGGGATGCACAGAACAATCAGACCTCGGCCTTCAACCCTTCATGGGTATCTCCCTGCCTTATGGTGTTAGGAACACTTGACTTGGAGGAATTCTAGTTCCCTGTTTGACAACTTCTATTGTTTTGACAATGTGAGAACCAGATAATGGGGAGTTATTTGGATGCTTATCCCGGAAATCCTACCTAGACTAAAAAAATTTATTTTGGCACCTCCCGTGGAGGAAAACTTAGTGATTTTTTAGAAAAAATTTAGATGTAGTTGTTTGAGAGGTTGGGGGTGTGAACCAACCTCGTTGAATTTAAATGGGAATGGATAGTTTCGTCAAGAAAAGGGTGGGGTGTTTTGGAATCCTTTGGAGGAAACTTACTTTGTTCTCCACATTTTCGAGAAGAAAACTATGTGAGTGATAAGTGACTTTTGTGTGTGAATGAGTGAAAGTGTGCCAATGTTTTAATGAATTAGGTGTCACCTTGCTGCATGTGGACTTCGCTTGGTCCTTACAAGTGTTTATTACCTAATTAACT
>WSFP011512589.1:0-12995 GCA_009831015.1 Picea engelmannii | reverse complement strand
CTCTTAGCCAAGCAGAAGCAATTTTAGGCCTTACTCCAAGGCCATTAAGATTTGATAACTTATCATATATATGAATAAAATATCGATTCAATATATCAACTATTATTATTATTCTATTTGACAACTTTTCACATATGTTAACAAAATATTCATCAATATATATATATATATATATGATCAACTTTTCTATTATTTTGTTTTATTTTTTAAGTATTTTTTTTGTTAAAATTTGATAACCTATTAGGGACGTTAATAAAATATTGATCCTTCGATGGGGTGACACCAGTTGGAGCAGGGGGCACCCACGTGGTGCCCCAAGCTGCCAACTTGCTAGTTGCAAGCAATTGACCAAGCACATGGTTATCAATGTCAAGTGAGTGAGGTGAGTGATCTGCTAGTTCGTGGGAGTATGGCCCCGTGACCTCCAACGATTCAGAAATGTTAGCTTTTATGTTGAGTCTCAAGCAATATGGGGTGAGGACAAAGCCATTGAAGATGCAGAGGGAGGAGTTTAATGAAGACAGTACTAGGAAAATCTTGATCAATGATGCTAGAATGTGGACTAGTTGGAGTGGTTTGGTAATGATGGAAGGGTTCACCACCATAGTGGTTGTGTTGATGATACTTGGGCCAAGGGGTGGTGTTTTCGACCTGAAGTTACCCCAGAGGAATGGGTAAGACAGACATGACAATGCAAGACATCGAGGGCTAGAGTCGAGTGGGTTTCAAGCCTATGCTTTGTCCCCCGTGCTCTCAGAATTCATAGACCCTGGGGGAGATTGAATCTTGAGACTACGGAGGTGACATTGAGTTTGAAGGGTCAAGTGAGCCTGGTAACACTTGGGAGGTGGAGAGGGGTTTGAGATCGTGTAACACCCCATTTACCCAACATGAAAATATATGTCTAAATGTCTCCATGAGTCATGGCTAGTATGTTTAATGTTTGGACCACGATGAACAAGCAAAATGATAAAATGCACTTTGATGGTAATGAAAAGAAATTGATAATGGGTGGAGCACTTACATGGAAAATGATGCCATGAGATGGAATGGTGAGGGGGAAACCTTATTGTCATCTAACTAATTGTAAAGATCGGGACATTAAAGTATCAATATAGGGGTTTGTGATCTTAAAGGCACATTCACTATATGTGAAGATACTAGTTTTGAAATCAACCCTAACTCTAAAAGAACACTTTTAAACAATGCTACAAAATACCTTTTGTAAGTTATCTTTCTAAAAAGGAACCAATTCTTCAAATGTTCATAGCTTCAATGGTTAACAATTAGGTTACAAAGGGAAATTGTTTCAAAGGAATAAAAACATCTTTGCAACATGACTTTGTTTGACCATGAACTTAAGAGAATATGTATGCATCTAAAAACAAAGAAAGAAAAGGATTCAAGAAGTGTTAGATCCCTGCAACTTGATTACCATAGTCTCCTTGGTTGGAACTTGGATTGTAGGGTGAATTTTGCCTCTTCAAATAATGAGCTAAAGTTGCCACGGTTTCAATGGTGAAAACTTTAATTGTAAAGTGTAGGGTTCTTCACAATAATACTCTGTTAACCATGAAGTTTAAATAACTCAATAAGAGAGGACTCCCTGCGATAATACTATGTCTAGCTGTGAGTTTTCTTAAGTTGCAAATATTTATATTTGAATGCAAAGAAATTCCAAACAATTTTAATTTCTCCAACCCAAATTTTCCATAATCACATTAGTGGGAAAACAAGTTGTAAAAGGAAGGTTGTCATTATAGTTATGACTTTTAACAGCAATATTGGATTGTGAGAAGTTTCAAAATCAGCTTAATTGTAATTTGCAACAACGAAACTACTGTAACATGTATATCTAAAAGTGAAAATGAAGGAACTGTTAAATGGAAAACTAAATGGAAAAGAAGAAAACTAAACTAAGATATTTACATGTGAATGAAGAAGTAGCAAACCAAAACCTTTGTACAAAAATATACAGTTATGACACCGACCATCATAAGGGGGGCCTTCCAAGCTTTGACTTATGCATAGAACAACAAATTAAATGAATAAAACCAACACCTTTATATTAAGCATAAAAGTCAGCTACAACAAGTTCATAAATTCCTCAATTAGATCCCCCAAAATGCCTCATAGTTTGGCATATTTATACATCATGAAACATCATTAATAAACCTCAAAACACTCTCTGGAGTAATGACATGTCTTCAACAACCTCCTATTGATGTTGGATTGAGCTCAAGATGAGTGATTTCCTCCATGATTTGATGGACAGTTTGAAAAATAGATCGCACATAAACTCTTGGTTTTACATCTTTAGAAAAACCTCCAAATCTCCCAAATTGCACCTTTTCTGGAAAATTTGCTTGTGTATCACCTAACTGAGCATGTTCTGCACAAAACCCATGTTTTATATTTTCCAAAATCGTCTTCATCGGCTCAAAACTAACGTTTGAAGATCGCTGGATGTTTTTGTTGTTGTACTTTTCTTTGTGGAGGGCATGCATTGACTCACGAATTTCTTGATTGTTTTTTGTGCATCAAGGGGACACGATCCATGGTGTGAATGCTAGGAACATGATCCACATGTCCATTTTCTCTTATTCGATCTGCAAGTATGGTAACCTCGAAGCAATTACTAGAAAATATCATTTATGGTAATAAAAATGATAAAAACTCGAAAATTTGATATTTTTACTTGTTATATAAAAAAATAAAAATAAACTAATAATTACCTTTTTCAATCTTTTATTAATCCTAGGCTTAATGGAAATGGGTGCGAAAATGCCAAAAATGATGAAAAAGTGGGTGAAAAGGAAGGTATTCATGGTGGTTTTTTACAACAAAATGTGAACCCAACACTTACTAGTTGAGATGACCCCTGCGAGGCAATACCATCCTAAATTAAAAAATTCAAACCCAAAACTATCCTCTGTCCCAGAAAATTTATTTACCATTCAAGCTGGTGGTTGGGTGGTCCTCCTTAGAAATCAATGAAAGAATGGGCAGAGTACTCATCTGGAAGTTTATGATCTGACCCACGATTTTAGGAGATTTGTGTTAAAATGTTGTACTTCATACAAGTGTTTCCCACATAGGCTTGGTGTCTAACATGTGAGGAAATGTCCAAAAGTGACCCTAAGACATTAATTTTATAAGATATAAAGTTAAAGTGACTTTTTGGAGCATATTAAATGAAAAGGTGACTTAAGTTGTGATAAAGTGACTTTTAATCACAATCATAGATCTACATGGCCTAGGATTAAATCCCAACATTAGATCTTAGGTTTAGGTCATTTTCATAAGATGAACAAAAATGGAGTCTAAGGATTGAGGCACCCCACTTTTTAGTCATTCACGAGCATTGAATGAGGAGAGAAAGCCAGAGAGAGAGAGAGAGAGAGAGAGAGAGAGAGATGAGAAGTGAAGAAGACTTTGTAGGAGAGTTGGCATGCATTCCAAGAAAGGAAGGGCACGCAAATTGAGGAGAAATATTCCATTTTTAATGAGGTTGTATTGTACATATTTTTAAGCAAGTTGTACAACATTTAATGTTTGTTGTACAACATAAATAAGGCATAGAAATTGAGGAACGGGTTTGCACGAATTTTGAGGCATTTATTATGCAGTCATACAACAAATTTATGCACAGAAATCAAGGCAATTTGTAGGCATGATTTCCTAGGCATTCCATTCAACAGTCAAGAATATAAATCGACGTGATGTATCGTACTATTCGTACAAGAAATTTGGGCACATATTTCGAGGAGTTTGGCACAAATTTTGAGGAGATTGCTTGGCAAGGTTTTTGAGATAAGTTGATGTATTTATTTGCTGAAGTATTTTGCTATAAAAATCATTTTCTCTGAGCTCAAGAAATAATAAAAATCTCCCTCTCTCACTAGTTTTCCCCTTGTGGGTTTTTCCAGGGGCTATTTTCCCATAAGTCTCTGAGTTATATTTTATGGGTGTGAACATTTATTTATGTTCTATATTGTTGTAAAAGTCTCCTTTTGTTTTGTTGGCCCTTGGTTAGGTATTAAGGAAGAAAGAAAAGATTAAAGAAGAGGAAAGATGAATCACGAACTACGCAGGAATCACACAAACCGAGGAAGGGTTGAAGTGGTTAAAGAAGCAGAAGATCTAGGAAGATAAAGCAACAAAGAAGAAGGATCGTGGACAACTCATCAAGCGGAAGAAGACACCAACGGGTGCTTTGGAGCACCTTGTGGAAAAGAAGGAGGAACAGGCTGGTGAAGCCCTTAAAACGCGGGTCAAGTGGACCTAAGGTTTTGGCACCTAGGGTTTTGGATCTAGGGTTTTGACACCTAGAATTTGGTCTAAGGTTGTATGAGAGTCATGTAATGTATAAATAAAGGTCTAGAAGAGTCGAGAGGGTTGTTCATGGTTGGTCATTATTTGTTGTTGTTACTATTATTGTTGAAGAAAGCGATATTGAGAGGAAAGTGTTGTGCTGGAAGAGCATTATGTGTTGTAAGATATTCAACTGGGTGTGAAGATCAAACCCTGCAATTGAGTGCACAGGGAGGAGAGAGAGAGAGAGAGAGAGAGAGAGAGAGAGAGAGAGAGAGAGAGATGCAGCTAAGTGCGCAGATAGAACTATATGTTTTCATCTAATAAATCAAGAAACACAATTTTGTGGACGTAGCCCTATGGAGAGGGTGAACCACGTATATCTTATTGTCTTTGTGGTTGATGTTGTGTTATTTGATATCTGATATATTGTTTTTGCAATGTTGTGTTAGAGATAAGAGATATATCTAGCCTCGCAAAGTGAGCATAAGAGTGGTAAAGAATATCTAGATTGTTTTGTGTTGTGTTTTGGAATCACTTTGCATTTCCTCTGGTTCTAGACACTTGTGTCCTGCAACCCCCTATTGCTACTTCGGGTGAGACTACATATGTTTCACATGTGTTGCTGAAAGGGCTAGTAGTTAGGGTTTGTTGGTGCGTTGTAAGAATTAAACCCTGGGTTTGCCCCTGTTCCAACAAAAGGTTCTGTTCCCGGGACCGAGATCTTCTTGAGGGAATGTCAAGGTGGTTTCCATCAAAGACAGAGATTCAAAAGTGGATAGAAGAATAAGAAAAGGACTTTGTCGAAGCTCAGAACAAGAATCCTAGCATTAGTACAAAAGATTGGTTGGGAAGGTACATCTTTACCGACATACACGAGATTTTCTTTGGAGGAGTTCATAAGGAGTTATACGAGTGGTTAGCCAGATTAGCAGACACTCAATTTGAGATCAGATCTAGACCACCTGTGGTTTGGACAACAACGTTGATCAAGAAAGTCAAGAGAGTTGATAACGTTGTCTAAAGTAGTGGATCTCTAGTTTGATAGAACTATTGGAGGGTACATTACTGAGTTTATTATTGATAGAGTAGAATCGTATAGTCAAGCAGAGAGGTATTTCTTTAAGGGACCTAGAGGAAAGTTTCTACACTTGTTGAAGCTAAAGATTAAGATGTTGTTGCATGTAAAGAATATCCTGAAGATACAGTGAAGCTAATGTTCAAGAATTCAGACAGCGACAGTGACACATAGGCTGGACATACGCGCAGTGGGAGATCATTCAAAGAGGTCCCTCTTGCAAACTTGTCTAAGGAGAATTACGGAGACGAGGGATTCTACAGTGGAGAAGAAGCAGATCTAACAAACGAAGAGTATTCAAAGTCTGCAAGAACAAAAAAAGTAGGGACTGGAGAACTTCGCCAGGAAGAACCAAAAACTTCAGAAACTGCACCTACTGTCGAAGTAACTACTATTACTCCTCCAATTGTTTTAGCAGCATTAAGTTACCAGAGTAACCAGAGTAGTCAGAGCAATCAAAGTATTGTTACAAGTAGTTTAGTACATACTCAGTCAAGAAACCAAGGGAGATCTATGGCAGATGAAATGAGGTTACCCATCTTCAGAGGAGACGAATATGAGGATCATGACCAACATTGTTTCTAATGTGAAGTTGTATGGAGCATTAAGTAAGTCACTGACGAAGTTGTTAAGAGAGCTCAGTTTAGTACTACCTTGAGGGATCACACACTGAGCTGGTATATGAAGTTTGCTTCAGGACCCGGATAGCCTAAACCATTGAATGACATTAAGACTAAGTTGAGTGTAGAGTTCAAGAAGCTTAAGTCAGAGTCATAGTGTATTACAGAGTTGAAGGAGATCAAGCAGAAGGTAACTGAACCTATTTGGGAATTTGATCAGAGGTTTAAGACCTTGACAGGCCATTTAAGTTTTCAAATTCCAGATGAACAGAATAAAGAATGGTTCATCGTTGCCCTCCTGCCACATATCAGAGTTCCTCTGATGCAACACAAGGTCGCTTCGCAGGCTGAAGCACTGGAGATCTCCATGAAATTAGAAGCAGTCCCCGTAGGAGAATCCAGTCCAAGTATGAGTCAGATCTTGAATCAATTAACTAGCTTATCTTTACAAGTGAAGATATGAAGAAAGATAAGGGAAAAGAGAAAAGAGAAGATATCTGGTGTATCAGATGTAAATCAAAGGGCCATGACAAAGAGCAATGTCCCCTATTTCATGAATACTTGGCCTCTGGAGCACCTAATCCTTTGAAGCAGGCTATTGTACCCTAGTGCGAGGTATGTAGAACTAGACATCGCCCTGGTGAATGTTATTACATGCAAAAATATGTCCAGACACCTACCAATCTTTATTCTACATTCTGCAAATCTGTGAGGCATGATGAGAATGATTGTAGGGCTTATTATCTCATGCATGAAAGATCAAGGGATACATATCGAATTCAAGGAGAAGCTCAACAAGAAGGAAATAATGTGCAGTTCAACTCCCCAGGAAGAGGAAACTTCAACCCTCGTGGTGGATTCAGAGGAAGAGGACGAGGAGGAGGTATGGGTCGAGGAAGAGGTTAGATTATTTGTTATAACTACGCACAACCATGACATTTGTCAAGGGATTGTCAGAACCCTTGTACTACTTGCAACTAATGTAACTCATTTGATCATGTCATCGAAGAGTGTTCAGTGTTGTTAGCTAAACTTCAGGAGAGACGAGGAGGAAACCAACAAGTCCAATTAATATCGACAGAACCTCGCGGTGAGGACCCCAGATTCGTTGTTATTACTAGAGGAGGTGTTGTTACAGGAGAAGATAGGGTGACTCCAGGAAAGACTACAGAAGGATCAGGGATCAAAAGAGCTACATAGAAGACACAATTGTTTGATCCAAGGAGAGAGAGGCATACTTTTGAAGAAGCAAGGAAAGAATTTGTAGGAGAACAAGATTCTTCTTCTAAGGCACAACCAGAAGTCAGGGAATGTGAAATGCCACTAGCATTTGATCAGTCTGCCCTCGCTAGACAAGGAAAAGAGGTAAGCAATCTCATGGACTTCTTATACACTTGTATCAATTTGATTAAAGATGAAAAAGTTGTGCAAGAGCTACAACACCTAGTAAGATAGTATGAAATTGGGAGAATAGATCATATGTTGAGTAGAGCTATGAATCAAGTATCAAGTAAAAGATGGACAAACAAGTAATTGCACCTTAGCACTCATATTGGAGACTACGACGTGGACTATGTGGTCCTTGACTTGGGATCAGAAGTAAATGTTATGAGGAAGCAAACTTGGGCACTGATGGGAAAACCTAGATTGATTTACACTCCTATCAGGTTCATGATGGCTAATCAGTAGGCGATGATCCCCTTTGGAAGACTAGAGCATGTCCCTATAGACATCAACAGGGTAAGGACGTTTACAAACTTCGAAGTGATTGAGATTGTTGATGATATTTGTCCTTATCCTGCACTGTTAGGAATTGATTGGGCTTTCAACAATTCAACTATTGTGGACCTAAAGAAGAGAAGAATGACATTTGAGTGTAATGGACTTAAGGTCATTGCACCTCTCGACCTTGATGAAGGTCACAGATACACAAAACCAATAAGAGAAGAAGACCACGCCTACGAGCTAGAAAACATCTACAAACTGACAGCAAGAAACATGATTATATTAATCCCATCGTATATGGAAATCTAAGTTAGCGAAGTGAAAGTGCATGTTCATCAGATTCAGAGGAAGCATTGGAAAATTGACAGAACATAATGTGTGAAGTCTCTACACGAAGATGCGCCAGATTAACCAGAGCAGTTTGTTGGATTGGCACAGAAGTAAGTAATCTTCCTACATTTGATGGCTTGAATCATTTAGAGACATTTTTAGTTGAATTTGAGAGAATTGTACCAGTACAACACAGATTGTTGGCACTAGATGAAGCCTTGAAAGCAACACTAGGTAGATGGTGGGGGACACACAAGAAGAACATCGTAGAGTGGGTACAATGTCGCACCTTACTGACATAGCGCTTCTCAGACCAAGCTGAGGGATGCGAAGTTCGATACACAGGTCAGAGTTGTCCTAAGGACCATATGCGAAGTTGTGAGGAGTCCTAGAGCAACATTCCTAAAGAACAGTGGGTGCATAAGTTCATTAACACATTGGATACTACACCTATCAACTGGTATCTCCAAGCATAACTGCGCTTCGTCACTACAGATTGGTATGGTATGACTCAAAACTTTATAACTACCTTCTTATTTGAAATTCAGTACCCCACAATAGATTAGGATTTACAAATTATAAGACAGAAGGTCTTTGAGGAGGCACCTAACCCCCCTCTTGACCAAGAAAAAGATGAATGGATTGCACCTCTTCAACAGTTACAAGATTGCTATAATATTAATGTCGATGAGGATGATGACCCAAGGGATGTAAACATTTTAGAAACTGAAGGAAAAATAGACATAGAAGGGCATGGGATTGAATTACCTTTTGTTGGGAAGCCCATTAAAATTAAGAAGGTTAATATTGGAACAAAGCAAACACCTAAGTTAGCAAATGTTGGAGACTATTGGGATGATGCTACTATTAGTAAGATTACAGAACTATTACATGAGTATCAGGACTTGTTTCCAACCAAGTCCACAAACATGAAGGGAATTAAAGGGCCCATGGGAGAAATGAAGATCCCCCTGAGAGCAGATGCAAGACCTATCAAGCAAAGACCTTACAGATTGAATCCCAAATACAAACTGAAGGTTAAAATTGAATTAGATAAAATGTTGGAAGCATGAATCATAGAACCAGTTGAAGAATCTGAATGGATCAGCCCTATGGTGGTCCAAGATAAGAAGTCGAGATAAATCAAAATTTGTGTAGATCTAAGGAAACTGAATGATGCATGCATACATGATCCATTTCCTACAACTTTTACTAATGGAGTTCTAGATAATGTGGGAGGATAGGAGGTCTACTAATTCACAGATGAATTTTCAGGCTATCACCAGATCATAATTGCTAAGGAAGACCGACATAAGACCACATTCGCAGTAGAATGGGGTTCTTTCCAGTACATTGTGATGCCTTTTGGTTTGAAGAATGCACCAACTGTCTTTTCTAGGGTGGTGGTCGAAGCATTTAAGGACTTTTTAGACAAGTTCTTGGAAGCATACTTTGATGATTGGACTATTTTTAGACTAATGAAGGATCATATTGAATGCTTGATTAATGTTAGATAAGTGCAGGCAATGTCATATTGCCTTGAATGTGAAAAAGTGTATTTTATTTTCACCTTTTGGAGTGCTGCTAGGCCACATTGTATGTAAGTAGGGGTTGTTGGTAGATCCTTCCAAGATCGTTATCATTGTTGATCTACCTCCTCCTACTTCAGTTAGACAGTTGTACATTGCATTAGGACACATTGGGTACTACAAAAAGTTTATTAACAGATAACAACACCTATGGAGAAGCTATTAAAGAAAGATAGTAAGTTCCAATGGACAAAAGAATGCCAACAGAGGTTCGACACACTAAAGCAGAAAATGGTCACTGTGCCTATCTTGGTATTTCCAGATTGGAATGAGGAGTTCAATGTTCATGTTGATGCTTCATCCAATGCATTAGGAGTAGTCTTAGCACAACCAGGAGCAGGAGACATTGACCACCCTATAGCCTTTGCTAGCAGGAATATTTCTACAGCTAAAAGGAACTATACTACAACTAGAAGAGAAGGCTTGGCTATGGTATATGCGCTGCAGAAATTTAGACACTAATTGTTGGGAGGACATTTTAAGATGTTCACTGATCATTCTTCATTGAAGTACTTAGTCAACAAGCCAGTGTTGGGGGGGAGAATATGCAGATGACTACTACTATTTCAGGAGTATGATTTTGAGATTGTGGTCAAGCTAGGAAGAATGAATAAAGGACCTGATCACTTATCCAGGTTAGAACATGGCGAGGAACCTACCAGTCTGGAGGATACACTACCAGATGCACAACTGTTGGCCATCAGAAAAGTCGATGATCACTTCGTCGAGATAGTTAAGTTCCTTTCCACAGGAATGACACCTCGTGAGTATACAGTTATTCAAAAGAAACAATTGGTAGTCTGCGCTGCTGACTTTCAACTTATAGTTGGACAATTATATAAGATGGGACCAGATGATATCTTGAGGAGATGTGTTGTGGAGGCAGAAAGACCATTGATTATGGCAGAAGCACATGAAGGCATCGCAGGAGAACATTATGCAAGGAACGCAACAACGAAAAAGGTCCTTAGAGCTAGCCTCTAGTGGCCTACTTTACACAAGGATGCTAAGAACTACTACAAAGCCTGCAGCGTATGCCAAAGAATAGGGAATCCTTCTAGAAGGGATGAAATGTCTTTAGCACCTTAGTTAACCTTACAAGCATTTGAGAAATGGGATATTGACTTTATGGGACCTATTAACCCACCAGGAAAGCACACAGGAGCTCGATACATTATCACTGCTATAGACTATTTGACCAGATGGGCAGAAGCAAGAGCAGTTAAGGACTATAGTGTAGCCACAACTGCGCAGTTCATCTTTGAGGATATTATAACCAGATTTGGATGCCTGAAGATCCTCATGAGTGATCAAGGCACACACTTCATCAATAAAACTATTGAAGCCTTGACTCAGGAATTTGAAGTTCACCATCAGAAGAGCACACCATACCACCCACAAGCGAATGGCACATTCAAATCTTTCAATAAGATCTTGGAGACAACACTGACTAAGATTTGAAGCATTAACAAAGATGATTGGGATCTGAGAATTCCAACAGTATTATGGGCTTATAGAACTACTTGCAAAAATTTAACTACACAAACTCCCTTTAAGTTATTATATGGCTTGGAAGCAGTGGTACCTATGGAATATTTGGTTCCTAGTTTAAGAATTGCAACATTTACAGGTATGGATGACACAAGCGTTGTCCAAGACAGGCTCACACGATTGATGGAACTGGAGGAAGACAAGTTTATTGCGGGATTTCACCAGCAAGTACAAAAAGAGCGAGACAAGGCTTACCATGATAGACATATCAAGAAGAAAGCATTTAAACAAGGAGATTTGGTATTGTTATATGACATCAAGTTCATGAAGCATCCAGGGAAGTTCAAGACACATTGGCTCAGATCATTCAAAGTTGCCTATGTTACAGAAGGAGGAGCTTCATAGTTGAAGACTCTTCATGGAGAATGGAAGGATGGGTTAGTGAATGGGAGCAGGTTGAAGTTGTATTGTGACAACCAGCTGCCTCGTGACTCTCAGTAAAAGAAAAGAAGGAAGGGTCTAAGTACTAGGTGCAGTTGAAACTGGGTACTAGACACAGAAAAGACAATCTGCACAACACGGGGAGGGACAGAGCAGAAAGCACAGGCTGCTCTGTGCAGTCTGCAGTCGAAGTGATATAGAAGGTTCAATCTTGCAGTGACTCGGGATGAGTCACATGTGAGTGTTGGGGGCATGTTGGCCCTTGGTTAGGTATTAAGGAAGAAATCAAAGGTTAAAGAAGAGGAAAGAGGAAGCATGAACTGCACGGAAAGCACACAAACTGAGGAAGGGTCAAAGTGGTTAAAGAAGTAGAAAAGGAGGAACGAAGTAAAAGAAAAGCTATTCGTTGGGAGAGAAGATCTAGGAAGATAAAGCAACAAACAAGAGGGATCGTGGAAAACTCAGCAAGCGAAAGAAGACACCAATGGGTGCTTTGGAGCACCTCGCAGAAAATAAGGAGGAACATGCTGACAAATCCCTTAAAATGCGTTTCAAGTGGACCTAGGGTTTTGGCACCTAGGGTTTTGGATCTAGGGTTTTGACACCTAGAATTCGGTCTAAGGTTGTCTGAGATTCATGTAATGTATAAATAAAGGTCTAGAAGAGTCGAGAGGGTTGTTCATGGTTGGTCATTATTTGTTGTTGTTACTATTATTGTTGAAGAAAGTGATATTGAGAGGAAAGTGTTTTGTTGGAAGAGCATTCTGTGTTGTAAGATCTTCAACTCGGTACGAAGATTAAACCCTGCAGCTGGGTGCACAGGGAGAAGTGTGTGTGTGTGTGTGTGTGTGTGTGTGTGTGTGTGTGTGTGTGAGAGAGAGAGAGAGAGAGAGAGAGAGAGAGAGAGAGATTTGCAGCTAAGTGCGCAAATAGAACTGTATGTTTTCATCTAATAAATCAAGAAACACAGTTTGGTGGACGTAACCCTAGGGAGAGGGTGAACCACATATATCTTATTGTCTTTGTGGTTGATATTGTGTTATTTTCTATCTGATATATTGCTATTACATTGTTGTGTTAGAAATAAGAGATATATCTAGCCTCGCGACGTGAGCATAAGAGTGGTAAAGAATATCTAGATTGTTTTGCGTTGTGTTTTGGAATCACTTTGCATTTCCTCTGGTTGTAGACACCTGTGTTCGGAAACCCCCTATTGCTACTTCAGGTGAGACTGCATCTACTTCACAAGTGTTTCCGAAAGGGCCAGTAGTTAGGGTTTGTTGGTGCACTATAAGAGTTGAACCCTGGGTATGCCCCTGTGCCAACATGTTTCCTATTATAAATTTTTGGTTATGCTATTTAAATTTTTAGCAGAGAATGAAATGTGGGTTTGGCATTAAACAATGA
>ML890448.1:0-10798 GCA_009831015.1 Picea engelmannii | reverse complement strand
AGAAAGAGAGAGGGAGGGGGATACAGAGTGAGGGGGATAGAGGGGTACATGTAAGAGAGATAGAGAGAGGGATGGGGAGAGAGAGAGTTGTAAAGAGGTATAAAATGGGAGAGAGGTGGAGATTGCTGGCATGTTTATAGGTAGGTATGCTTTTCATTGATGGAAATATTAGAGTATGCAACGATGGAAAAACAGGGACAACGTAAGCTCATAAGAGATAGTGCAGAGGTGCACGAAGAGTGCAAGAGCGTGCTTGTTTATTTGATGGAAAATAAGCAGGCAAGGAAGATAAACAACGCAGGGATAATTGCATGGAAAGATTAGATGCAAAACGTCGGAATACATTGATCTAACTCCATTTCAGTGTCCCGGATACCAGGATTTGAAGTGTCAAAACACTTCACCACAAGAGTGCCGAAATGCCGAAACGGAGAAATGCGAAACGACGAAATCCTGAAATAGACACATAAACGAAGAGTTTTGCAGACAGGAAAATAACTACATTTCGGAGCTTCAGATAATGGGAGTTGGAAGAGTCAAGAATCTTCATCATCGGGAGTCTCGGAATCATGAAATGCAAAACGCCAAAATCCTGAAAGAAGGAGGACAGTTTCGGATACTAGGAGGTGGAAGAGTCAAGACTCTTCATCATCAGGAGTCCCGGAATCACGAAATGTGAAACACTGAAATCTCGAAAGAAGGAGGACAATTTTGGATACCGGGAGTTGGAAGAGTCAAGAGTCAAGACTCTTCATCACAGGAGTCCCGAAGACGTGAAACCTGAAGTCGCGAAATGTCAAAGACTCTATACCGGAGGTTCAGATACCGGGAGTTGGAGATGTCAAGGACTCTCTCGAAAGGAATCCTGAAGTTGGGAAGTGTGAAAAGATGAAAAAGTTGATTTGACTCCATTTTGGAGATTCGTAGACTGGGAGGTGTAGTTGTCAAGAACTCTCCCATCAAGAATGTCGAAATCATGAAATGTGAAATGCAGAAATGCGAAATGTGAAAACACCTTTTTTGTATAGGCCTTGGTCACCGTCGGTGGTCATATCAATGAAGAGTTGTAGAGAAGAGCTCGAAGATCCAAGTTCCATTTCAGAGTTTCGGGGATCGTGACTTGGAGAGTTGAGAAGCCTCACAACAGGATTGCAAAATTTCTGAAATGTCGAAATGCGAAACATGTTTTGGCTCAGCTTGTGGTCACAACCATTGGTCACATTGGTGGAAGATGGAGGAAGGAGCTAGTGAAGACAAGCTCCATTTCAGATTTTCGGGGAGCGAGACATGGAGAGTAACGAAATCTTCACCACGAGGATCCTGAAATGCCGAAGTGCGAAATAGCGAAATGAATGCAAGATTCAATGAAGTCAATTCAACGATGCATATGAATTTGAATAAAATCGGAGGGCTACTGTTGCACTTCACAGTGTAACTTCTAGAAACAAATGATGGTTTCTTCTAGAGGATGAGCTTGTCTATGACATAGAAGACGAAGAGTCTCAACTTCTAGAGAAGCTGACGAATCTCGAGATAACACCCAGTGATGATGGATGCATGGGTGAAACTGCCAGAGAAGCTGAAGAGTTACCATGATGATCAGGTAGAGCACTCAGAATGAGCAGGAGATGCTGAACAGAGAGAGACAACATGTCACACGGGAGATGGGATAGCTGTGGAAGAGTGAAGTGGAAAAAACACTCTGATGTGGAGGAGATAGCATGTGGAGAGGATGCAAGAGAAAGAAGAAGATTCCATGCACAAGGTGCATAGAGAGTATAAGAATGTTGAACAAAGAAGAAATGGGGGTTGTTGTTGAGTGTGATTGAGGTGTGAAGAAGGAGGTAGAGCGTAGCAGCATAAATGTACAGAAGGGGAATGGTGCATTGAAGGGACATGGCATAGAGAGAATAAAAGGAAAAAGAACAGAAAGCGCAAGGAGTGTGCATAAGACACTGATGCAGACAGAGAAACGCAGTGTAGCAGAACAATGATTAGACCAGTAAGCCTTTGAAGAAATTTATATCGCTGTAACAAGACATAATAGAAAAGATTTATAAACCAGGGTGGTAGGGAGGTGCTGGGGAGGACTGTTGTCCTCAGAGGTTCAAGTCGGTGCTTGAACACAGGGAGTTGTAACTTCCTTTTGGTTGCATCCAGAGAAACCAGGGTGGTAGCGTGGTGCAAGGTAGAATTGTTGTTCTCTGTTATACAGGTTGGTGCCTGTGTGACTGGAAGTTGGGGCTTCCATCCAGTTGGTGTTGGAACACTTAGGGAGTTGGTTCTTCCTTCTAGTGGGTGCTAGAGAAACTAGGGAGTTGGTGCTTCCTTCTAGTAGGTGCTAGAGAAAACAGAGATTTGGTGCTCTCAGCAAGTTGCAACTTGCAATACAGAGGTTGTAGCCTCACAATGAGTTGGAGCTCATATGTGTGATAATGTACAGATTGTAAAGATTACTTATCATATAAAGAAGAAGAGTTTTTTACCCTTTATGGGTTTCCTCAAGAAATATCTGTCTCTGTATAATTCATACGTGAAAATGATGTTGATTGTTCTATTTCTTACTTCCTTGCATTATTGTGATTGTCATTGAGTGCTCTGCAAAGAATTTTAAAATTAAGCATTATTGTTTAAGCTCGNCCCCCCCCCCCCTCTCAGTTGTCCAACAATTGGTATCAAGGCGGGCCCCTTTTATCTAAGGGTAGATCCTAGAGCTTAAACATGTCAATACATGAAGGAAATTCAACCAATAAGGCCCCTCTATTCAATGGAGCAAACTTTGCCTTCTGGAAAGTTAGAATGAGAACTTACATAATGGCTTTAGGTGCAGATGTCTGGGATGTGGTAGATACTAGTTATGTAAAGTTAGTTGTGCTAGCTAATAAGGATGACAAGCTAGAATTTAGCTTCAATGCTAAGACTATGAATGCTATCTTGAGTGGGCTTGTAGAAGCAGAATTCGTAAAAGTTATGCACCTAGGAACTGCCAAAGAAATGTGGGACAAACTCATTAGCAATTATGAAGGTAATGGGAAGGTAAATGATGCCAATCTTCAAATGTATAGAGTACAGTTTGAACAGTTGAAGATGAAAGAAGATGAAACTGTTGGGAAATACTTTCTGAGAGTTGAAGAACTCATAAATGCAATGAAAGCACTTGGTGAAAAAATTGAGGAACCTTCTTTAGTTCAGAAAATTTTGATATCTCTACTAGATAGGTTCAACCCAAAGGTTTCTTCTATAGAAGAACTTAATGATCTAAAAACCTTAGAGTTTGATCAAATTATAGGAACATTGACTGCATATGAAATGATAATAGTTAAAGATAAACCCACCTCCAAAGAAGCATCATTCAAAGCAAACAAGAATGAGGATTCTAAGCCTGGTGAAATTGAAGAAAAAATTGTGAAGAGACTGAAAAAGGGATTAGGAAAATACAAAGGTAAACTGCCTTTCAAATGTTTCAACTATGGTAAGATTGGTCATTTTGCAAATAAATGTCCTCACAAAGGAAAGGATCAGATATGTGATGATGAGGAGAAGCACAAACACAGAAATTTCTTTAAAGAGAATAATTTTAAGAAGAAAAGTCTTTGTGTAAACAATGATGATGATCCTTCATATGATGAAGACAATGACTCCTCCATTGAAGATAAACTAAATGAATTCATACTTATGGACAAAGAGGATTATGATAATAAAATCACAGGAAGTGAGGATAATGAAGAAGAAGCTGTGGTTGATATGGAAGGAGAACTGATCAGTGCACTGGAAGATATTGACATACTAAGAATTAAGAACAGAAAGCAAAGACAATTGTTGATACAGTTCAAGAAAGACCGTAAAGAACCTAATGAAGATCTTGTCCTACTAAAAGTGGAATTAGAAGAGGAAAAGAAAATCGAAGACATTCTGAAATGACAGTTATCATAAAAGAAGGCAAGATGTGAAGCCTTAGAACAAGAAGTAGTGAAAACTAGGAAAGAGATGGAGAAGTTTCAACCCTTGTATAATCAGAATCTGTTAAGTATTAAAGCCTCAGAAGGATTAGCCACCATTCTGAATAAACAAAGGAATCCAAAGCTAAAAAATGGTTTGGGTTATGAGGAGGGATCAAGTAGTGGTAAACCAAGAAACGAAGAACCTACCAAGTTTGTCAAATCTACAACCAATGACAACAACAAGCCTGTAGAAACAAAGGAATACAACCAACCGCCCAGGACGAGTAATGAAAAAGGTGCCAGGACTGAATCTGTAGAACAAAGAAATAGTGTGCTCCCTGCTGAAAGACGTCATCAACATGGAAGAAATCGATTTTCTCAAAGAAGACAACCATTTTCCAAGTACAAAGAATTTTTCTATGGCTATTGTTTCTACTGTTCTATCTTTGGTCACAAAGTTTTAAATTGTTCCTTAAGACTTAGACATGAGCAATTAAGCTTTCAAAGGAATAAATACTTGCCACAACAAAGAATGATACAACCAAGTAACAAACATTCACAGATTGAAAATTGCCAAATTAAGTTTAGAGACATGCAACTAAGGAGGTCAAGAAATAATTAACAGTCAATAAGTAGACAAAGCTGGAATAATAATTTTGATGTATTAAACAATGAGATTGAATGCTACATCTGTCATAACTATGGACATAAATATGTTGACTGTCAATTAAGGAACTATGAACTAGATTTGAATTCCCCTGCTGAAAATGTCAAGGTGTGGAAGAAGAAGAAAGAAAGTGACAAGTGTGGATTAGTGTTGTCAGCTCAAAGAAAAACGAACCCTTGGTATATAGATAGTGGATGCTCCAGACATATGACAGGAGACAAAGGTAAGTTTCTATCTCTAAGTGAAAGAAAATCAGGAAACGTAACCTTTGGAAATGATGCTCTAGGTAAAATAAAGGGTAAAGGGATGGTGAGTTTAAATAATGGAAAAGGAAAAGCCCAATATGTTCTACTTGTAGATGGGCTAAAACATAACCTTCTTAGTGTAAGTCAAATGTGTGATAGAGGATGTGAAGTGGTGTTCATGTCGACTACAAGATAAAGTTTGTAAACTTAGGACAAGTGGTGGCCAAAGGCATAAGGACAGAAAATAATGTATATGTGCTGAAAGAAAATAGAGAAGAGTGTCATCTAAGAAAACATGATGAAAGTTGCTTATGGCATAGGAGACTTGGACATCTAAACTTTGACCACTTAATCAAACTCAAAAATCTCGAGGCAGTAAAAGATCTTCCGAGAATATCAAAGCCCCAAGATTCAATGTGTAAACCCTGCCAAGTAGGAAAGCTAACCAGGACACAGTTTAGGTCCAAGAGCTTTACTTCAACAGAGAAACCCCTCCAACTAGTTCATATGGATTTATGTGGACCATCAAGACAGGAAGGCACAGGGAAAGAAAACCTCTTCATGCTGATTATTGATGATTACTCCAGACTTACTTGGGTTGCCTTTGTCAAAGAAAAAGCTGAAGCTTTTGAGAAGTTTAAAATATTTAAGGCTTTAACTAAGACTCAAACAGGTAAGAGGTTAAAGGGAGTAAGATCATGCCGAGGAGGAGAGTTTATGTCAAGTGAATTCAAGGAATTCTGTGATAAGCATGGGATCAAGAGAGAATACACCATCCCAAGAAATCCACAAAAAAATGGAGTAGTTGAGAGGCAAAATAGAACACTGTAGGAAATGGCCAGGTCAATGATAAATGAGAAGAACATTGGTCAAACCTACTGGGTAGAAGAAATACACACAACATTCCATGTTCTTAACAAAGCCCACCTCAGATCACAAAGTGACAAGATACTTTATGAACTCTGGTATGGGAGACCTGCTTCAATTAAACACTTCAAAGTCTTTGGGAGTAAATGTTACATAAAGAATAATGATGAGAACCTTGGAAAATAGGATGACAGGGTTGATGAAGGTATCTTCTTAGGGTATGCTACAAACAACAAAGGATACAGATGCTATAATAAGAGGTTGCATAAAATGGTTGATTGTATTGACGTAAAATTTGATGAAGGAATCCCAGCAAGAGAGGTGTACAATAATGAGTCTTCTATAGAGGACACAGCTAAAGATGAAGATGAACAGGTCTAAGAATCAGAAAACAAAGACTCTGAATCAGATGAAGACTCAGATACTCAGACAGACTCAAATCAGCAGGCTCCTTCAAATTCCTCCTCCAGAATTACTCAAAAGAATCATCTTGCAAGTCAGATAATTGGTGAAAAAAACAAAGGTGTACAAACCAGAAGAAAGATAATCAAAAACACTGAGCAATCACACGTAGCTTTCATATCCATGCTAGAACCCAAGAACTTTAATGAAGATAGAAAAGATGACCTTTGGGTTAAAGAAATGAATGATGAACTTGATCAGATTGAGAAAAACAATACGTGGGAGATGGTTCATAGACCAGAAGGTAAAAATATCATTGGTTCCAAATGGATATTGAAGAATAAGTTGAATGAGCAGGGACAAGTTGTCAGGAACAAAGCAAGATTGGTTTGTAAAGGCTATGCTCAAATAGAAGGACTGGATTTTGATGAAACATTTGTGCCCGTAGCAAGGTTAGAATCTATCAGAATATTTCTTGCCTATGCTTGTCATAAAAGGTTTAAAGTTTATCAAATGGATGTCAAGTCATATTTTCTAAATGGAGATTTAAATGAAGAAGTCTATATGTAACAAATAGAGGGTTTCGAACTATCTGATAACCCTGACTTAGTATGAAAGATGAAGAAAGATTTATATGGCTTAAAGCAAGCTCCTTGTGCCTGGTATCACAGACTGTATACGTATCTCAAAGACAAAGGGTTCAAGAGAGGAACAATTGACAACAATCTATATATCAAAATAGAGGGTGATGATTTGCTCATTGTTTTGGTCTATGTAGATGACATCATCTTCAGATGTAATAAGGATTCATTGGTAAAATGGTTTGCTTCTATCATGGAGTTTGAGTTTGAAATGTCTATGATAGGTGAATTGTCATTTTTTCTTGGTCTACAAATTAATCAAAAGTCTGAATGGGTGTTCATTTCTCAAGAAAAATATCTAAGAGAAATGTTGAAAAGGTTTCAAATGGAAGATTCTAAACCTATGGGCACACCTATGGTTGCTGGATGAAAATTAAGCAAGGATGATGACTCACCTGATGTTGATCAAAGTTCATATAGGTCAATGATAGGAAGCCTGCTGTACATCACAACATCTCGCCCAGAGATAATGCATGTTGTTGGAATGGTAGGAAGATGTCAGTCTGCACCTAAACAGAGTCATTTACTAGATGTCAAAATGATATTCAAGTATTTGAAATAAACAATGACTTATGGTCTGTGGTATCCCAGAAATAAGAATTTTCAGTTAACTGCTTATTCAGATGCAGATTGGGCAAACTGTGTTGATGAGAGAAAAAGCACCAGTGGAGGAGCATTCTTCCTGGGTGACTCGTTAGTAGCATGACTTAGTAAAAAGAAAAGTTCTCTTTCTTTATTGACTATAGAGGCAGAGTAGATTGTTGTTGCTACCTTTTGCACTCAGGTATTTTGGATGATTCATACACTTGCAGACTTGGAGGTAAAATGTGTTGCACCGATCCCAATTCATCGTGATAACACTAGTGCCATCAGTGTGTCTAAAAATACTGTATTCCACTCCAAGACCAAGCATATTCCCATAAAATATGATTTTCTGAGAGAGTAGGTCACCGATCAGGTTGTTCAGGTCCACTACATTCCAACCACATAACAAATTGTAGACATCTTTACTAAATCCCTATTCAAGACACCATTTGAATATCTCCAACAGAAGCTGGGTGTCATCCCGTCTCACACCTAAGAAAGCCCATCCTGTTAGGGGAAGTTTTATATTGATTGAATATCTGATACCTCCTAAAATTACTGCAACAACTTAGGGGGAGCATGTTTTCTTTGACATTGATGTCAAAGGGGGAGAAAAAGGAGTGGTCCAGACCGGATGCTACAATTGGAGGTCCAAACAGATTAGTGCAGTCATTCAGGGTTTCCATCAATGCCAAAGGGGGATATTGTTGGCATGTTTACAGGCAGGTATGCTTGTCATTGATGGCAAGATCAGAGTATGCAGTGATGGAAAAACAGGGACAATGTAAGCTTATAAGAGATAGTGCAGAGGTGCATGAAGAGTGCAAGAGTGTGCTTGTTTATTTGATGGCAAACAGGTAGGCAAGGAAGATCAACAGTGCAGGGATAATTGCATGGAAAGATCAGATGAAAAATTCCGGAATACGTTGATCTAACTCCATTTTGGAGTGCTGGATACCGGGAGTTGAAGTGTCGAAACACTTCACCACAGGAGTGCCGAAACGGAGAAATGTGAAATGGCGAAATCCCAAAATAGGTGCATAAACGAAGAGTTTCGCAGACCAGGAAATAACTGCATTTCGGAGCTTCAGATACCGGGAGTTGGAAGAGTCAAGACTCTTAATCATCAAAATTCCTAGAATCACGAAATGAGAAATGCTGAAATCCCGAAAGAAGGAGGAAAATTTCGAATACCGGGAGGTGGAAGAGTCAAGACTCTTCATCATCAGGAGTCCCAAAATTGTGAAATGAAAAACGTCGAAATCCCGAAAGAAGGAGGAGGATTTCGGATACCGAGAGTTGGAAGAGTCAAGAGTCAAGAGTCTTCATCATAGGAGTCCTGAAGTCGTGAATCCTGAAGTCGCGAAATGCGAAATCATGAAATGACAAAGACTCTATACTGGATGTTCGGATACCGGGAGTTGGAGATGTCAAGGACTCTCTCGACAGTAATCCCGAAGTTGCGAAGTGCGAAAAGCCGAAAAGTTGATCTGACTCCATTTCGAAGATTCGCAGACCCGGAGGTGGAGTTGTCAAGAAATCTCCCATGAAGAATGCCGAAATCATGAAATGCGAAATGCCAAAATGAGAAATGTGAAAACACTTTTTGGTATAGGCCTTGGTCACCATCGGTGGTCATATCGACAAAGAGATGTAGGGAAGAGATCAAAGATCCAAGCTCCATTTCATAGTTTCGGGGATCACGACTTGGAGAGTCGAGAAGCCTCACAATAGGATTGTTGAATTGCCAAAATTCCGAAATGTGAAACATGTTTTGGCTCAGCCTGTGGTCACAGCCATTGGTCAAATCGGCGGAAGATGGAGGAAGGAGCTAGTGCAGACAAGCTCCATTTTGGAGTTTCAGGGATCGGGACATGGAAAAAACAAAATATTCACCACGGGGATCTCGAAATGTCGAAGTGGGAAATAACGAAATAAACACAAGATTCAATGAAGTCGATTCAATGGTGCATATGAATTTGAATAAAATCGGAGGGATAATGTTGCACTTCACAGTGTAACTGCTAGAAACAAATGATGGTTTCTGCCAGAGGATGAGCTCGTCTATGACAAAGAAGACAAAGAGTCTCAACTGCCAGAGAAGCTGAGGAATCTCGAGATAACACCCAGTGATGATGGATGCGTGGGTGAAACCGCCAGAGAAGCTAAAGAGTTACCATGATGATTAGGCAGAGCACTCAGAATGAGCAGGAGATGTTGAACAGAGAGAGACAACGTGGCACACAGGAGATGGGATAGCTGTGGAAGAGTGAAGTGGAAAAAACACCCCGATGTGGAGGAGATTGCATGTGGAGAGGATGCAAGAGCAAGAAGCAGATTACATGCACAAGGTGCACAAAGAGTATAAGAATGTTGAACAAAGAAGAAATGGGGGTTGCTGTTGAGTGTGATTGAGGTGTGAAGAAGGATGTAGAGCGCAGCAGCAGAAATGTACACAAGGGAATGGTGCATTGAAGGGACATGGTGCAGAGAGCATAAAAGGAAAAAGAACAGAAAGTGCAAGGAGTGTGTAGAAGACACTGATGCAGACAGAGTAACACAGTGTAGAAAAACAATTATTAGAGCGGTAAGCCTTTGAAGAACTTTATATCGCTGTAAGAAGTCATAATAAAATATATTTATAAACCAGGGTGGTAGGGAGGTGCTAGGGAGGACTGTTTTCCTCAGAGGTTCAAGTGGGTGCTTGAACATAGGGAGTTGTAACTTCCATCTAGTTGCAGCCAGAGAAACTAGGGTGGCAGGGTGGTGCAAGGGAGAACTGTTGTTCTCTATTATATAGGTTGGTTCCTGTGTGACTGGAAGTTGGGGCTTCCATCCAGTTGGTGCTGGAAAACTTAGGGAGTTGGTGCTTCCTTCTAGTGGGTGCTAGAGAAACTAGGGAGTTGGTGCTTCCTTATAGTAGGTGCTAGAGAAAACAGAGAGTTGGTGCTCTCAGCAAGTTGCAGCTTGCAATATAGAGTTTGTAGCCTCACAATGAGTTGGAGCTCATATGTGTGATAATGTACAGATTGTAAAGATTACTTATCATATAAAGAAGAAGAGGTTTTTACCCTTTATGGGTTTCCTCAGGTAATATCTGTCTCTGTATATTTCATATGTGAAAATGATGCTGATTTTTCTATTACTTACTTCCCTGCATTATTGTGATTGTCATTAAGTGCTCTGCAAAGAATTTTAAAAATAAGCATTATTGTTTAAGCTCGGTAACAACTGATTCACCCCACCCCCCTCTCAGTTGTCCAACAATTGGTATCAGAGTGGGCCCCTTTTATCTAAGGGTAGATCCTAGAGCTTAAACATGTCAAACCATGAAGGAAATTCAACCAATAAGGCCCCTCTCTTCAATGGAACAAACTTTGCCTTCTGGAAAGTTAGAATCCACGTTTCCATTATTTTCATGTTTTTTTTTTCTAAATAGGGCGGGATTTT
>WSFP011512576.1:0-12996 GCA_009831015.1 Picea engelmannii | reverse complement strand
AATGGCCTTTGACTGCTGCCATAGTCTTTTGATAACCAGGATGTCCAGCATAAGCCACGTTATGCATCTCCTTTAGAATTGCCAGCTTCAATTCTTGGACATTGGGTACATACACTCTGTTTTTATACAGAAGTAAACCATCAGTTCCCAAGGTGTAACTTTCCTTGGTCTATGGTCTCTCACGCTGCTATAGCTTTGCTACAAGACTTTTGTACTGCAAGTCAGTATTTGCAGCTTCCAAAATTTTATCTTTCATCTCAGTCCGGTACATGCTAATGGTTGTAGCATGTAATTCGTGCACTTTTTTGTTGAGTGCATCAGCCACCTTATTCTCTTTCCCTTTGATATGCTATATATCAAAGTCATATTCGCACAAAAACTCCAGCCATCTGATTTGCCAGGCATTTAAGGTCAGCTGATCAAATAAATACTCCAGACTGTTATGGTATGTTCTCAACTCGAATCTCTTGCCCATGAGGTAATGTCTCCATTTCCTCAAGGCATGGACGATCACTGCCATCTCTAAATCGTGAGTGGCATAATTCTTCTCATGCTCCTTCAACTTTTGAGATTCATAACAGACTACAAATCCCTCTTGGCTGAGAACTCCTCCCAGCCCCTCCTTACACGCATTTGTGCACACTATGTAATCCTTATTTGGATCTGCAATCTTCAGGATTGGAGCACTAGTTAGCAGTTGCTTCAATCGCTGGAAGTTGCCCTCACATTCTTCAGTCCACTGGAACTTATTCTCCTTCCTTTGCAAGGAAGTGATAGAATGAGCGATCTTTGAGAATCCGGCTATGAACCTCCTATAGTAGCCCACCAGACCCATAAAAGATCTAACTTCTGCCACATTCCTTGGCGCTGGCCATTCTCGAATGGCCTGTACCTTTTCAGGATCCATAGCGATCCCTTCTTCAGATATAATGTGTCCCAAGTAATGGATCTGCCTTTGATAAAAAGAGCACTTGCTTCGTTTTGCATACATCTGGTGTTCTCTCAACACCTGCAGCACCATTCTCAGGTGTTGCTCATGTTCTTCCTCTATCTTGGAATACACCAAGACATCGTCGAGGAAGACTATGACAAACTTGTCCAAATAATCTCTGAACACTCCATTCATTAAGCACATGAAAATAGCAGGCGCGTTGGACAGCCCAAACAACACCACCGTGAACTCATAATGGCCGTACCTTGTTCTAAAGGTTGTCTTGTTGATGTCCTCATCCTTTATTCTCACTTGGTGATATCCTGGTCGGAGATCTATTTTCGAAAATATTTTCGCATCCTTCAACTGATCAAAAAGATCATCAATCCTTGGCAGAGGATACTTGTTCTTGACAGTGACCTTATTCAACTGCCGAAAATCAATGCACAGCCTCAACGTCCCATATTTCTTCTTCATGAATAGGACTGGGGCTCCCCATGGTGACACACTGGGGTGAATGTAACCTTTCTTTAGTAGCTCTTTGAGCTGCAATTACAACTCTTTCAGCTCTGGTGTACTCATTCTATAAGGAGCCTTCGAAACTGGAGCTGCTCTAGGCATCAAATTTATAGAAAAATCGATGCCCCTCTTCGGAGGTAGTCCAGGTACCTCCTTAAATATGTCCTTGAATTCATTGAGTACTTTGTAGTCTTCCATATTCGATACTTCATCTCGGGATGCTTCTTCCACCCGAGATGCAAATAATTGACAGCCTTTCCGGTAACATTTCTTTAGCTGAATGGCTGAGATTTCCCTCCTCGTTCAGGCATGTAAACCTCTTGTTGCGGAAATCCATAAGGGCATGGTGTTGGTCCAACCAGTCCATCCCAATTAAGCAAACATATGAGCCTAAAGGCAGAATGTTCAGTTCATCCTTAGTGCTCATTCCTTTCATGTCGACTGAACAGGACTTAACCAATTCAGTGACCTTCCTCTTGGTCCCTGTGGCCAACTGCACTAACCAAGACTTCTCATGTTTGCTTCTCATTAGATGCAAACTTTCCACTACTCTAGGATCCAAATAACTATGGCTAGCCCCTGAATCAATTAAAATAACAAGTGGTTGGTTGTTGATCGTACCTTCCACTTCAATCATGTGCGATTGAAATTCTGATTTCTTGTTGTCCAGGGATGTGTAGATCCTTGGCATTTTGCTGCCCATATTCCCCACTATTTCAGCTTGTTGAACAGTATGTACAGTTCTCGCTTTACCATTTTTATGGGGACAATCTTTGTACTTGTGGTTTCCCTGACAGACCCAACACTGAATGGGTGTCTGTCTCTGTCTTTGTGCGCCCTCTTCAGTCATTCTCGGCTCTCTAAACGATGGCTATCCCTGAAGAATGTTTTTAAAAAAGGAAGGCTTGTTTCCCTTCTGCCTCTGTTCCTTCTTAAACTTCCTCTGATCATTACAAGCCTTCCAAAGGATAGGCCTTTCTCCTTGCTGTTCATACAAGCATTTCGCCCTTCTTATGGTTTCTTCCATGGTCTTAGGATCATCATATTGAATCTTGTCACTCATGGCAGGTGGCAGTCCACTCAGATATCTATGAATCTTGACAGCCCCATCTTTGATGAATGGAACATACTTCAGTAGTTTTAGAAAACTTCGTTCATACTCATCAATAGTCATGTTGCCTAGCTTGAGTTCGAAGAACTCCTTCATCTTTCTGTCATAGTATCTTTTAGTCAGGTATTTCTTCTCGAAATACCTCTTAAATTCCTTCAAAGTGACCTCTTTCTCTCTGATGTGTTGCACCTGCACAAACTGATCTGACCACATGGATGTTTTTCCTTTCAGTTGGTACATTGCAATTCTTCCTTCTACATGGGCAGAATAATTTTGTAGTTGGAAGTATTTCTTCATGCCAAGCAACCAGGTCTCGGCATATTCCTCCTTCTTATGTTCTCCATCGAATGTTGGAGGCTTAATCTTGTTCATCTCCCCTTTCAATTCCTCCTTTCTAGATTTTCGATGTTTTCTAGTAGGGGACAGGCTTGAACTATTGTGTGTCTCCCTGTCATAATGTCCTTGGCAGCGACTAAGATGTCGACTACCACTCCTCGACCTACTTATTCTCCCATGGGTTTTGTGACTCTCCGTATTACTTGAGTCTCTTCCCTTCTTGAGTTTCCTGTCTATTCTTTCCAGGCTCTTCAAAAATTTTAAGTTTAATACAACCTGTCGATCCCTGACTTTCATGAGATTTCGGCTATCAGCTCGGCGAGCCTGGGCCTCTTTTTTCAATCCTTCAATGATTTTCATTATGTGTCCTTCCTTATCCTTCTCCTTTCCATGCCCATTGAAGTTCGATCCTTCGAATCCCAGGTTAACATCCCTTCCTTCCTGTTCATCTTCTGTTTCGGGGGTAATCTGCACCTTTCCCCATTCCATACTCGGCGTTGTTTAACTGGAGTTTTGACCTCCGTTGAACTCTTCACACGAACTGTGCAATTAAATTCAAAGTTTTTTAGGCTATTAAACCTTTAGGAACAATCCACAACATTTATAAGCTAATACGAACAAGAACAAAAGACATTTCGATTCAAATAAGTTTTATGAGCTCTCGTTCGGCTCTGCAATTTTCGGGTTTTCAAAACTTTCATTTTCGGCACTTCGGGATTTCGAGACTTCGGGTTTCGGGGTTTTGGCCCACGAGGATTTCAGACTTTCTTTCCTTTCCAACCTCCAACTTCCGAAATTCTGATTTACATTACCCTCCGAGCCCACATAGTACAGTAGTCACCCACAACTACGGTGGCACATGGCACGTTAATGAGGGTCCACGTCACTTTTTATTGACGTCATCGGTTCCACCACTCTCTCTTTTCTTCTCGACCCACTGGCACGTGGTACACATTCATGTGTCCACTTCTATTCCTAGTAAAATCCAATGGTCATATCTTTCTCAGATCTACGGCGCAGATTCTTTCAGCATTTCAGGGTTTCGGGCATCGAAAGTTCATGCATCCACACATCTTGAACTTCCATTTGCCAAAATCATGAAATCACTGTCTACTAACTTACTTGATCCAACGGTCAAGTTCTTCTCCCCACAATCTATGGTGTAGATTGTTTTGGGATTTCGGGTTTCGAAGGTGTTCACCTCTTCTCACCTCCCATCTCCCAAAACGTCGATTTCTTCCTGGGCAATCAACGGTCCCGATCTCTTTTAGATCGACGGTTACGATCCAATCATGAATTCACGTATCGTGAATTCTCACGAACTCACCCATTGACTATTTTCAAGTTACGAGTTAGCGAAAGGCTGATCGCTCTCCACGCGTTCTTTCTGATGGACGATCCTGACTAATTCGGGATTTCGCGTATCGTGATTTCCACACTCCTGTGCAATTCCAAAGGGCTTTAAACCCCATGCACACTTTCCAGATCTAACGGTCACGAGGGTTCACCTTCCCTCCCGAACAGATCCTAAAGCTCCTACACTTCTGGTGTGGAGTCTTCTCTCCCTGTGGACTTATACCACACTGGTTGCGATTTCATAACGTCGCTATACCTCCTGAGCTTAAAAACTCGTCAAGTAACTCCTTGACACTTTGGAGCAAACTAGGGTCCAAAATTGGCCTTCCAGACCCAATTTCCCCTCACATTCTCTGTCCAAAGACCTCTCCACTGGCCCATCTAGGCTCAGTGTCAAAACCTTAGCTCTGATACCAAAGTGTAGCGCCCCTTTTCGGCTACTAAGGCTTAGTCGCTATTAAGAAGATTATAACACCACTCTATACATAACTCATACAGGTATTATATGAGCCACATGCATACAACAAATAAACACATTTAAGCACAGAGTAAAACATAATATTTACTGCTATAATTAACAATCCATCGTGTTCCATATTAATTCATATACACAGCGGAAATCATGATAACATAAGCAACACAGTCCTACAAAACATGATTAAGGCATAATCAGATACTTATTTTTTAACAGTGGTAGATTCCACCAACCAAGCGCAGGCCTTCCACGAACCTCCCATCCTTAGACCGCACTGCTCATCAGCTCAGCAATGGGTCACCCCCGAGCTGGGACTAAGCTCCATCCCCAGGCAAGGAAATCTAGGTTAGGCTGAGGTTACAGGGAAAACAACACATAAAAACTGGAAGGATTCTTCCCAAGATGCCACCTTACGCCCACTACTACCAAACTCTCATTCCCCACATGCTTGTTCCACCCAAGAGTATACACCTTCACAAGCACAATCCATCGGTGCTAACCTCCCTCTTTGGGTCTTGGCAATAGGTTGGCTCAGGAAGTCTCAGAGCCTGAAGCTGGTGCTGGAGACTCTTTGGAAGAAACCTTTTCCAACAACATCCACCTCCCTCACCTAGAGAGAGATCACACACTAGCTTAATCACAACTCACGCTGGCCATCAAGCCACGCACAGTCCAGCTCTGCATGGTCACCATAGCCAACTAGAAATACAAACACGGCCTCTCAAACATGCTCAGCAATGACGGAATGGTTCAGGGTCATGGCTTTGGAACAGAGCCTCCACGCATAGGTTTGATCCGTCGGATAGAGGATATGCATGGACTATCCAAGACAACACGGGATTCTTTACTCTCAAGAATGCATGAGGTATTCTTGGAGTGGTTGGGTCGATCGTATTGTTCAGCGCTCCTACCTGCTTAGGTAGTCGGGTGGAATCGAGGAGAGAGAGAGAGAGCGCGAGCTCTCATGGCTCATCTCGGCTATTTTATTTGCATGCACCAGGGTGGACACTTGTCACCCTTGGAACTGCATGCGTTCCATCAGCATGCATCCCCTTTGCATGCTTTCCCCTTGCCAGGAACTTGGGATAAAAGTGAAAACATAAAATGCACATGTTCTTTTTGGAATAATATTAAATATTATTATTCCCAGGCTTAAGCCCCCTAGGCCAAACGCTTAGCCCCTTTTTCCACCTTCCAGCCCCTAATTCCTTGCCCGATCTATGGATTCTTAGTCCCCCTTCACTCATTCATCGTGGTCGGTCTGCACATGGCGGTGTTTATATTTTATTAATTGTTCTGCGTGATTACATATACAACAGCAGGCTCCTAGCCTTCAACACTCAAGCTCCCTGGCCTAACAAACACATAAGCCTCCCGCTTATAAAAATTGGGCTCACCAGCCTATGAAACATAGTTACAATTCCTTTCAGAACATGGTTTACAATGGGGCTCGGTCTTGGGGACACTACAATAAGAATGTCATGTTTAAGATTTTTTCATTCTTGAGGTGCATCATGAGTTTGACAAAGTAGTGAAACACCATGTTTTACCTCCCCTCACAAGTTACGAAATTTTGGATGATGAAATATACCTCTTTCCAAGGTGAAATCAACAAGTTCCTTTGAATTCCTTTTCGTATGTCGGGCATAGGAGAGGGATTTGTTAGAAACTGATGCTAACTATCTATTGGTATCTTCAAATTCTTTAACCACCTTCCACCTTGCAAGGGGAGCCCTATGGATCAACTGATGAACTCTTCAATTACAATTAGGGTAAGTTGTTTCACTAATGCCCTCCTACTCTTGAAGGTTTTAGCAAATTCCAATCAAATTCCTAGGTCCTAGCCTTGTAACCTCTCGAAAAATGAAAACCAACATGCTTTTGCAAAGATTTTCATTACCTATGGGTTGGCTACAATTATCATTATATCTTCAAGATTGGCCCCCTTCACTGATCCTTCGATGGTGCACTATATCCAGAGGTGAGTTTGCAGAGTTAAATGGTTCTCTAAGGTAAGTTCTTTGGGGTTGAATTGTTGAATTGTAATTAAGTGTTATAAAATGTGGGTAATCATATGAATAAATGAGAGGATTATATAGAACTCAACAAGAGGATGGAGAGAAACAAGTGGCATGACATTGAAATTGATTGTTATTGATTGCAATCAATAACAATCAATTTCAATCTCTTTAAACATGTTCCCGTCACATCTCATGAACTTGGCAATTTTCCTAAATTTTGTTGTACCAATCATAAAGCTGAAAAAATTAAAGATCCATTCATATGGCTAGCTTCAAAACTTAAAGATCCATATTAATGCATGCATTGGGTTTTTTCATTTCTAGATGAGGGATATGTTAGAATGTGTTTTAATGTTGTCTAGCGGATTGATGTAATCATGTAACTAGTGTCATAATGATGATCATTATAACATCATTTTTGGGGAACTTATATGTTGGCACAAGGAGACCCAGGGTTCAGCTCCAAGAGCGCACCAACAAGCCCTAACTACTGGCCCTTTCGGCTACACTTGCGAAGCAGATGAAGTCTCACCTGAAGCAACTATGGGGGGGTTTCAGGATAGAGATGTCTACAACCAAGGGAACTATCAAGTGCATTCAACACTAAACAATACAGCATGCATATATCATGTATCAGATCTATTCCACACATCTATCAGATCTACCACAGTAATGAAATAACAGTATAACAAGGTGTTACAACCCTAAAATGCACCACACGGGTTTACCTGGCATCAGGCCAACTCATGCCTCTTCCTAGCCAAAGCCATGCCGAATAAATCCTCAAAAAACTACTTAAAACAAGCAACCCATGCCCTAACCTAGCACTGGGCGCGGATACCCGCTTGTTGTCCTTATACTACACGCGGGCATCCGCGGGCTAACCCAAAACAGCCCGTGGGTACCTAACAAAGAAAAAAATCAGGAAAGTTTCCGTCGGGACACGAGGCTTTTTGTCAGTTAACTGGAACTCTTCGCCATGCATGGCCGAGAGTTCACCCAAAACCCTAGCTTCTTCCAGCCTATAAAATAAGGGGTGGGGGTACTATTCAAGGGGGGGAAATCATAGCAAAGAAACTCTGCCAAATTGCCAAGCCAGTTTTGTCCCAACCCTTTAGCCTTGCCTCAAGCTTTAGGAGAACTTCATGCAACAGCACTTGGAGGACAGAAAGAAGAGGAAGAGCCCAGGATCAGGATCGAGGAACGGTGGCCGATCTCGGAAATCATTGTAAGTTGGTTCATATTGAGATTAATTAAAAAGATACTTTTCCCGTCCCGAATACATGAGTCTCATCTATGTTATTTGATTTATGCTTTATCTCTAACCCCCTAGTAGATCAGTAGCATGCATGCATAGTTTTGTCTTGATTGCAGGAAGCTTTGTGGAAGGAGTAGCAGCAGCAAGGAGATAACAACTCAACGGAGGATCTACTTCAACCGTCGGAAAGAGGTTGGTTTATTCTTCCCGTGTTTGCCTGAGAAAAGGGGTTGAGATTTTGGGTAGAAGGTTAAAATTTAAATCTTAAGGGTCATGATCTGCGTATAAGTTTAGAGCCCTAGCTTATTAGTCCATAGGGTAGAATACCCCACAACAGAATTGGCAACTCCACTGGGGAAAATTTTACTCTTAGGGTTTCCTGGTTTGGTGAAAGATCTTTTGGTAGTTCAAAGAATTAAGTTTCAGTTTCTTTGTTGTTTTTGTTTTCTGTTAAGTCGAAAGCTAGTAGAGAGCCTAGTTATCAATACCAGTTTTCTTTGACTGACGCTCGACATTTTTCTTTTCGGGACACACAGAGGTACCCGCGGCCTGAAGAAGGCCTATACGCGGGTAACCCGCACCCTAACTGTTTATAGCACGCGAGTATCCACGGGCTATAGTGGTTTTAGTAGCGTGTAGCTTTCAGGAAGCTAGGGAGGCAGTCTCCTCTTCCCTGTCAGAAGTTTATCTTCTCAGGGGGCTTTCTGGATCCTGTCTGGGTCTTGGTTGGTTGATTGTCTTGTGTTTCAGCCTTTCTTGTTGTGTGTTTCTTCACATTGGTTTTTTCTTTTCTTCTGCAACTTTGTTTTTTCTGTCATAGTGATAGCATCTCAGCCTGTCAGAGACTCTGGTTGTCAATACCATAAGCCTTTTTCAGGACTAGATTGTCTGTGTGTGATTTTTTCTTGGTTTTTAGACATACCCGCGGCCTGCTTAAGTCTAGCCCGTGGGTACCCGCGCTCTGTAGTGGAACAACACGCGGGTACACGCGTTCTATCCTGGTGACAGTCGCGGGTCTGTTAGGAAGCTTTCCAGCTTAGGTGGGGTAGTCATCCCCTCCTGTGGTGAGAAGAGCTCCTCTCAGAGGTTTAGAGTCTGAGGCTGCACAGTCAGCAGGTTAGGGCACTTCTTCCTTAGCTTGTGCTTGTTTTTTGATTTTTTGGTAGGAAAAACAAAAGAGAAAAATATTTATTTCATGGTTTTTAGGCAAGTGTTAGAATTAGTGTTTTCTTGATTGTTTTATGCATTTCGTGCTTTGATTCTGTTTGCGATCTGCGCTTTAAGCCAGAGTTTTCTTTCATTTCTCTTGGTTTTGATCTTGTCATCATTTTTCCTTGTTGCGTGATTTTGCAATAAAATAAAATAAAAAAATTCTTTCATTTTCTTCTTGATTTGAAGATTGAGTTGTCGCGTCGGTAGCTTGGAAAGAAGTCTTTTGCATAAGTTTTTGCAGTGCTTGTTTAGTGTAAGTAGCTCTCAGATTTGAGTGAAAATTCTCTCCATTTTCTGCATAAAATCTTAGTAAATCTGAAAAAGAAAAGAAGTCTTTTCATTGGAAAGTTGTTGGTTTTGCATTTTAGAAAAAGTTTGTTTTCAGCATTTCTGTGCATTTTGCTTTAAGTCTGTTTTACACACCATCAGTTTCACTTCTGCACCTTGAGATTCAAAAAGCCCACTAAAAGCAACGCTTAATAAAATCAAGTAGAATTTTCTATTTGTAGGGTGCACACATTAGCTCAGGATAGGGCCTTGGAATAGGTTGGAGAGTAAATTCTCCAAGGCCACCCAAACCAAACATTGGAGTCTGTCATTAGGGAGTGTAGAAGTCTGGTTACGGAAAGTTATTCAGGACCCCCCTCTAACATAGGGGCTAAACACGAGGTCGCGTAAGGAAAGGCAGCGGAGATAACCCCTCCAAAGCTGGACCGAGCGTTATGGAGAACACATATAGAGGATCTATTAAGGGATTCCGTCGTTAGCATTTTCCACGGAGCTTCGTGGGTCTCAAATCCGTTCGAGGTCCTCAGTCGTCTTCCGGAACACTTGCTCTCGATACCCTTGACAGATTTCGGGCTTGATACCCTGCTCATTGTGGTCTTCCGACTGCCGAGTGTACCCGCCTGATAGCTGTTCACGTGCCGGAAAACTAGTTGCCTATCTTTTCTAGGGACTTACACAGGTGACTACGGGGGTATACCGCGGTACCTAGGGCGGACTTTAGACCAACGCTTTGCAGAGTAGACCCGGAGGGTGCTTCCGTATTAGAGTTGCACTTGCACCGGTAAGGTACTCTAGTGTTGGTTGTGGTAACTACTCTTCCTACTAATATAGCGCTTGCTTGATTTATCTTCTAGGGGTTTTCTTTTAGTGCGTGCTATTGTTTGTCCGTGTAGAATACCTTAGCGTGTCATGAATCCTATCACACAGTGGAGGATTCAGAGCTCCGTCGGTCATGAAGGCTTCTGGGCCTGCCGCCGGTTATCCTGGAGCCACCCCCGCCACCACTAAGGCGGAAGTTAGACCATCTTGGGTCTTTCGAAGCAACCGGGGCTTTCGATCCCGAAAAACCCCCCGAGGAATCGACCGCCAAGCTTGGATTGGTTGAGATCTCAGACACGGATTTTGGGTCGGACGTTAATATTTCAGTTCAATCTTACAAATGCCTATTATCGCCTAACCCAGTTATGGAACAAGTCATTTCAACTGGGACTTCTTCCATTCCTATCACTGTTGTTACCACGGGAGAAGCTTCTCCCAACTTACCTTTGTCGGCGGTCCGGGCCTCCACGGTCTCGGCCGCAACTACGTCGCAAAGTGGTCCGACGCCATCTATCGCGGTGGCCACATCCCCTTACACACCTAGTGCGACAGGCGCTCCGTTTTCATACGGTATGCCTAGTTCAGGAACATGTCCTGCACTCACTTCTTCCATTTCACAGACTTTAGGTCTGGGGGCAGGAAGCTCAAACGCTTCTCTGCAAGGCCAACCTGGGGGCACTCGTGCCCCTTTCAACGCGTTTCCTTACGCTGGAGGTCATATCCCTCCTTCGTCCCCTTCGCTCGGTGGTCCGCATCAGCAGACCGCCGGGCAGCCCGCACACACAAGTTCACTTGGAGCCAGGAGTCAAGGACAACTTGCGCAAACTTTGCCGGTAGGTTCGTCACCGTTCTCTTGGAATGGGGCGGTTGGTAATAACACTCTCTCACCGAGTACTTTCCCATCTGGGGGCACTCCTATTTTTGGACAGTCTAATCCGGCACAGGGTACTATTCCTGCGTTGGGGGCACATATACCAGGACCTTGGAATTCCAGACAAGGATCCAATCCCGCCACGGGAATGCCATTATGGGGTAATGCTTTCCACAATCAATGGAACACCGGACAAGCCTCTATGCCTCTCCCCACAGGACCGGCATGGGGGAATCCTTCCCAAAGTCCGTAAAACACGATGAATGCCCAAAATCCTATGTCCTTCATGGGGAATCAACCAATGATGTCCTCGCAAATGCAAAACCCTTTCGCTGGCCAAGGCCAAGGTTTCTACCCAAACCCTGGCCAGCAACCAAACTTTTCCTGGCAACCTGGTGCCAGTCAAACCCCAGGACCCTTTTATCCCGGTTATCAGCAACAGCCTAAACTACCTTTCTTGGCAACGTTACACTTGTCGGATTTAACACGGTTGTTGAATGATCCCATCTGTCACGATCCACGTTGGCCTCCTATGCCGACGAAGTTGCCTTCGGACATCCCAAAGTTCAAAGCCAAACCCAACGAAGATCTGGGTGATCACGTGACCAATTTCCACTTATGGTGTTCATCTAACTCACTGAAAGATGACTCCGTTCAGTTGCGATTGTTTCAACGCACTCTTATTGGGAGTGCCGCGAAATGGTACATAGAGCTTGACCGCTCACAATATTCCTTTTTCGGCGAACTGGCTATGGCTTTCCTTAACCATTTCCAGTTACCTATGAGATACGACGTTGGCACAGAGTTGCTAGCCAATTTCGAGCAGACGTCAGCGGACCATATCTCGGATCATATTCGAGAGTGGCGATGTCGAAAGAGTCTTATCAAGGTACCCGTCCCTCCAGCATTCCTGCTGGAGTGTTTCCTTAAGTCTTTAGTTCCGCAGTTATCCAAAGACGTCGCAACTTCAGGGGTTTTCTCTGAGGAAGAAGCCATCATGAGAGCTCAACAGTTTGAGCTTATTTATTCTCAGTCTGGTCTATTGTACAACATCCTGCCGAATGCACCACGATCGATCCTGGACAAAACCAGACAGAGAGTCGGACCACATGCCGATGGTATAGTTGGTTCAGCACAAACTAAGCCCGCTGAGCAATTGACAAAACAATTGCAGCAGTTATCGATACAACACTCAGCGGCCAGCCAGAATACTGCTTTGGCTGCTCCTCCTACTCAAACGTCGGAAGTACACTCTGTACAGACGACTAACCTAAAGGCCAACCAGCAGCCCGAGGGGAAGAAAAAACAACATAAAAAGAGTAAGGGGGATAAAAAACCAAATGATAAGGCTAGCGAGGGCACCACAGAAAATAGGAAGGCGAGGTATCCATGCAATCTGTGTGCGGAAGACCACCCAACCCATTTATGCCCTCGACTTGCAGAGGCCCAGAAGTTTGTCACGCGGCAACAGCAAGCTGTGTTGACTAATCCCTTTCAGCATAAGCAGAATTTAACTCAAGCCCCCGCAAGTACGGAGGGGGGCAGCCACGAAAACTGTCCTCCCCAAAATGCTTCATCTTCCGCGAACGTATACATGATGAAAAGTGACGCTTTCATAGCAACTAGAGCTCACGATTATAGCAAAACAAGTGCCTCTGATAAGGACAAAGAAGTCGAGATCCCATCTCTTCCTCTTCAGATCGAGAAGACGTTGGGTGAAACAATGACTCGCATCCCAAAAGGTGCGTTTAAACGCGCTTCTCATAATCCAAACGCAAGGGCCGCCCAGAAATACTCTG
>WSFP011512571.1:0-12996 GCA_009831015.1 Picea engelmannii | reverse complement strand
TATATATATATATATATATATATATATATATATATATATATATATATATATATATATATATATATATATATATATATATATATATATATATATATATAAATTCAGTAAACCAAGCCTTAGTAGATGGTTTTCTTTTTTATTTGTAGAATGATATTATTCCTAGAGATATTCTAGAAGATGCCAATATACTAGGATAACTTCTATAACATAATTTATGAGAACTAGGTGACCAGCTTTTGATATCCACCCGATTGCACTAGAGATATACTATTTTTTAAATCTTTGATCTTTATGAGCTCATCAATATTGGGTAGTGGGTACCAATCTTTCCAAGAAACGTGCCCTATCCAAGAGTCTTCCATGCAACTATGAAACTTATGCAACAAGACTTTGATGATATTCTAACTTTATATTGAGCTTACTAAGGAACACAATGCCATAAGTTATGGAAGACTAAGTCATTGGCATTTATGGAAGACTAAGTCATTGGAATTTATGAAGACCGGGGTCTAAACAAGTCCACACATACCCATAATATTTCATAAATAACAATGCACACATTTATGAGTTATGAGCTAAATAATATCACAACACTTTGTTTTTTCTGGGATTGGTTAATTTCATCTAGACCAAGATGCAACAACATGATTTTGAAGAAGTGAAGATGTTGAAGCTATGCAATACACCTATGCTTACACTACTATATGTTTCTCATCCTTTTGATATAGAAGATGATGCATATGACTATGGGATAGGTATTTTTCTGACACAACAATGTCATTCCATTGTGTTTTACTTAGAGACATTCAATGACACAATCCAAAAATTTTGAAGTTATGATAGAGAGATGTGCTCCATTGCTTAAGTAGTTCACTAGTGGAGACACTATGTATAGGGAAAATAAATTGTTATTCAATCTAACCATAAGCCACTACAAACCTAAAGAAAAATTGAGAACACACCACATATGAAATGGAATTTCCTATAGCAATTCCAATTGGTTATCAAACATTTACATTGAAGAGATAAAAATGTAGACTACTATTTGATTCGACCACCAATAACAATCACAGTGGTTCTTAACACAAAAAGGTGTGATATAGAACACTAGCAAGATTTCTACAATATACACATAAATTTTTTGAAAGTTTATGCAACCATTCAGTAAGGATTCCACACTACCTACACAAGACTTATTATTAATTCGGTTGATTTTCATATGAATAAAGATCTTTTGTATTGACTTGATAGGATGTGCTCACTTGCAAGTGAACCTAGGGATTTGTTGATTTGGTAATCTCATTTCTTGAATTTGGTTGGGCATTTTTTCACATCAAATATAGTTGCAACTTTACAACAACATTTTTATTTTCCATGTATGAGGCATGATGTTGAGCACAACCTCAATTTTTTTGTTGCATGTTCGATTGCTAAATTGAAAAATCACTATTTAGGTATTGTTATCGGACAAATCGGTAAGTGTGAACAAAAACTAATCTCCCTAAATTCCATAGGAATATAGAACAAAACAAGATAGAATACAAACTTCACCTTAGACTGCATTGTCATATAAACTAGTTCAGAGAGGGACAAATGACATACCTTTTAAATGACTCTTGATCCTCACTAGTGTCGTCCTTGTCACTCCATATTTGGATTAGTGGGATGGTGAACCTATTTAATAATCACAAACCAAAAAAGAGAGAGAACAAATATATGTATATTTCAATAAATTCTATGTATAAGATAAATGAATTATATAATAAAAGCAAACACACCATTATAGAGAAGAAATGTATTGTTGCATTATATTAAATGGAAGTGGATAATACAACCCATGCCTTGATGTTTCAAGGTCCCTTCCAATGGATCTTTTCTCCAACACACACACCTTTTCTCCAATTCCTTTGATGAAGAAGATCCACCATATGACTTAGAGAGCTAAAGCAAAGCTATCTCAAGTATAATCAATAGCAGAACTTTTCATGCATATGCAAGCCTTTGAAAACCTTAGAATTTTCCATAAGACATCCCACTTTATATAGAGTGAAAGAGGGATATGTGAGGAGATTAGGATGATCCCACTAAATCATAGAAGTGAGTAAGATCGAAACCGATCAGAGGCCACCTCATCTTTTAGAAGATTCCCTTCTAGAACATTCATGAATTTCACTTTTCCCTTGTTTAAGCATCGTCACACCCTAAGCACAGGAGGACTATGATGATATCGTAGTCCATATTTGGTGAAGCATGAAACGATCAAGAATCATTGCACCCCAAGCATAGATCAGGGTGTGACGATCTCCCTTGTCATAGTTTTTAAGAAAGAAAAGGTAAACCACTTTTCTCATGGAGAAAGTCTCTTTTAGTGTTTTCAGGGAACATGGAAGTGAGTTATGCACATGTCGTCAATTGATCACTGGGGTGACCAAACTAATGTATAAAAAAATTCCCCCCAAAGTATGAAGTTGGAATCTATGACAACTAAAATACTTTGTAGAATTTGTGTGTCGAAAACAAGGAATGCATCAGTCAGGAACCTGCAAACAATCAAGCATCTGCATAATAATATACCATATTCTAATGTAGGAATTCCCATAATCAGATTATAAGTGACTCTAATCATAAGTTTAAAGTGAGTCATGGCCACTAAACATACATTGTGGATCCATGTCATCATGATTCATCATAGCCACGAGAAATACACTGTGGATCTATGCTCTTTAAAGAATTCAAATTTGGACATAGCCATAAGACATACACAGTGGATCTATGTGTCAGTACAAACTTATGAATACTCCGTTGCAACCTGGACCGATATGGTTATATCAAGGGTCTTCATTTCTATCGTCCCTGAGTACGAATCTATCCATGTGATTACATGTGGAAGTTGAACATGGTAGAAACCATTTGATTACCAGTAATTAATGAAAACTGTTACAAAGTAGGAGTGAAATCGCCATTGATGTCAATGACTCCCAAAGTACTCTAGTACAATCCAATGAATGTGAATGAATGAGTTTAATTTTAACACTTGATGTAATATTCCAATTAAGGGCCAATGATGTGAACCTATTGTTGAAAGTGAAGAGACCCACCATTGAGGCATGCAGGCTCCAAGGTAATAATGTGATTTCTAAGTCTTGTTCCTAGATAATGAGTTGAAGTCGAATGGAAAAGAATCATCATAGGAAGGCCTTAATGTATCCCCCATAAATGACATGAAATATGTAATACATTTGAAGCAGATCAGAGTATGAAATGATTTGGAACTGACTAAGGGAAGGAAATCATGGTAGAAAATTTAGAGCTACAGATGGTCGACTTGATAGAAGGATTGTCTAGGTTGGAATTCTCTTCAACATATGAACAACATGACAATTGTGTTGGCAGCATTGACTCAAGAAGGATCCAACATATGAACTTGTGGATGGTCAAATGAAATACAAATGGATTTCCCAACCTAGATACAGTGATTAATGGGGGTGTCATGTTCAAGAGAGACTTTACTGCCACTAACACGAATATAGATACACATTTCTTTCCCAATTTTCCCCCACGATTTATGGCAAGTACCTATTTATTTTTATGCAATATTGAGGAGGATAACATATTCTTGTAATATAAGTTCATCCTTCGAATGAGTCCCTCATAGTATGTTTAACGAAACCTAATAAGGAGTGGTTTGATCCCATATGGGCCTTTCGATGTTTTTTTTATGATTCCAAAAAAAGAAAACTCATGGGTCCCATATGGGCCTTTTGATGTTTTTTTTTTTTATGGTTTGAGTTGCCATATGATGATCGCAACTCAATTTTTGAAAAGAAAAAACCAGGTAGGAAAACTTCCAAGAATTGATATTTTATGACTCTGATCATATTTTGATGTTACTTGGCAGGTTTTCCTCAGTCAAAATGATCGAGTGGAGGGAACGAGAGCATGAGGAAGAATACTATTTTATCTAGAAAGACCCGGGCACTGTAATGGCACTCCGGGAGTGTGGTTTACTCAAATTATTTAAAATTTAGGGCATGAGAGACCAACTGAGATTATTGGAGTATCTAGTCAACATGCGGGATGTAAATGAAAAAGCCTTTCACGTGGGTGTGCATACACTCACCTTGGATATAGATGAAATTTACTTTCTGATGGGGTTATCTCACTGACACTCTCGAGTATCTCTCTCGGAAAGAAGGGGTGGGGGAGAACCCATGGATTAATATGTTGCACACCACTGTGTGTCCGATACAGAAAAGCATAGTGTTAAGGCTTCCATTAGGGATGTTCGGGATTTACCATTAAGAACCATCCTCTATACTATCACTAGGATGTTAGGGAGTGTGGCTCCCCACATGGATTTGAAAATCCACTTTCAGTATGCCATAGAGTGTATGGAGCCCCGAGTCTTCAATTAGTGTGAGGGTCTCTTGAAGAACATGAAAAAACAACTGACAAAGTGTCGTAATGGTCGGCTAAAATAGTTTCGTTATGGATCCATTTTAGTGTCCTTCTTCCTGGAGAGGGTCCTCATATTACGTCTACATGTGGAGTGGGGTATACCCGCTCCATAATATCCACATATGAAAATATGGGTGGATTTGATGGCTCATCAAGGTGGTGTGCCTATCGTCAAGTATGACGAAGCTTTCTTCCAGTTGCTGAGAGATCAGCTAATCATTGTGGAGGATTATGCTTACAATGGGACTAAATTCTATGGGGATATTGACTTATCTCTTCTTGAGGGATCTCAGTGGCGAGACATAGGTAAGAAGGAAATTTTCATTATATGATGTTTTTTATATTTTAATTATATAAAATGTTTTTTATCATTTATCAAAGACTAATAAAGTGCTCTCAATAATGCATATGTGGCACCTTATCAACCTTTGGGATCATCTCCCATTCAAAGGCAAGGAGAGATAGGTGTCGTGGTGGGTCTGGGAGTTGTTGTCAAGGATCGCGAGGAGATCAACCAGAACCTAGAGGAATTAACCATGAACATCCTTGATATTACAGTGGACGAACTTCCTCTTCACTACCAACACCATACAGTTGGTGTATCGACATCTATTGGTCAACTGATTCGTAGTGTAACATAGGAAGTTGTTTTTTACAATGAGCAAAATCCTTGATTCTTTTGTTTATGGAGCCATGAGCTTCACTATTTTGATATTTTAGTCCTTGGAAAAACACTTTTTGTAACTTTTGTCGTATTAATGTAAATTTTCTACTGAATTACTTTTCGTTTAAAAATGTGTGTTTGGATTTATAAATGTAGCAAATGTTTTTCTAACACATAATTATCTAATGCATATATCAATGTGTTTATACATCTAGGAATATGTTGATACTCAATATAATAAAAATTTCTTTCCAAGAGGCAAATTCTTAAGTATACCCGTAACAAAGTAGGAATTCAGATGGAATAAACATTACTCAATTGAAACACTAATAAATGTGAATCAAGTCGTACAATAATATGATGGATGCCAAATGAAGTGGCTTTAGTTAATAATTCGATAATTTCACTGTATTATGTGATATTATTAGTTGCATGACCAAGGAAAACACCATGTAGACTGATCAAGTCATCCGTAGGTGCATAGATTTCCCATGCAACATACTCTAGGTTTTGAGTATTGCGACTAGCACCATAAGCAAAGCCAATATAGGGTAGCAAAGACATGGACATCTAGAAACCAAACACAATGCAAGGTAAGTAGCTAAAAGGCGGAAAAAAAATGAAAAAATCACACTAGAGTATGATACACTAAAAATACACAACACTCATGGAAAATTAGTTTAAGCATAGTACTTCTTCAATTAAAGCCCAATTTTGGTTTCACTCAAAGGAATTCCATCATAATCTACCATCTCATAAGCCCCTTTCTCTAACACTCGTTTCACAATATAAGGGCCATGCCACATGGGCTCGAATTTACCGACCCCTAATAAGTCATGATCTTGTTTGTAAAGGAGAGCCAAATCACCCTTAGAAAAAACATGTGGCTTGACATGCTTTTCATATTGATATTTGACACATTTCTTCTGATTTTCAATGACTAAGGCAACATCATGGCAAGTCTCATCTAATTGCATCAAATAAAAGAGACGTTCCTCTTCAGCTAACGTGTTATGGAGAAGTTCGGCAACTAGTTTCAAAGATGGGATTTCACATTCAATCGACATAATAGCTTCAAAACCATATACTAATTGGAAAGGTGTGAACCCTGTGGTAGACTTAACGAATGTATGATAGGCCCACAATGTCGAGAAGAGTAGTGTGTGCTAGCTTGACTTGTAAATTCCTATCATCCGTCGAAGTATAGTAGTAAGAACCTTGTTAATTGCTTCAACTTGGCCATTGGCATGTGGATAGTAAGGTTTTGAACTTTCATTTCAAAGTCTCAATTTCTCAGTAAGTTCATACATCATGAAATTGTCAAAATGACTACCATGGTCAGTGATAATGGCTTGAGGGACACCAAATCTAGTAACGATATGATTGAATATGAACAATGCTACATTTTTCCCGATGTTATCAAATGCAACATCACCTCAACCCATTTAGTGAAATAATCCATGGCTATGATAATGTATCCATGCCCCCGGGTCGAGTGAGGGTTACATGTCATGAATTCAATGCCCCATTTAGTTAATGGACCAAGAAAAACTATAGGGTAAATAGAATTAGGATGAGATCAGATCTTATTGTTATATGTTTGACAAGTGTGGCATTTCTGGATGACAGTAATGCAATATTTAAATAATGAAGGCTAGAAGTAACCAGCTCGTAAGATCTTTTGGGAAGTGGAATTTTATACACATGACCTCCACATGCTTTGGAATGACATTCATTCAAAGATTTATTAGCTTCATCATAGGTTAGACAGTGTCAAAATATGGAATCAATACCACGATGGTAAATGGTATCACCAAGGATAATATATTGATGGGATTGATACCAAATACGATGATGATATACACTAGAAATATCAGGCTAGAAAGTTTGGGTTTGGAGATAAATGATACTGTCTCCATACCATATGTTGTCAGAATTGATTAGAAAGAGAGACTCATTAGGAAAGGAATCCTCTGCCATAATTTATGTCTCAGTAGAGGGAAGGTCACATATCAACTCGACAAAAACCAACGATTTATTTAATTTAGCATGCTCAAACTCCAAATCAAACTATTGGAGAATAAATATCCATTTGGAGTATTCCCCCCCCAAAAATTGTCGAGTAAGGATGTGTTGCATAGGGTTTCAATCAAAAATGACTTTGGTTTCGTGCAATAAGATATAATAACAAAAACGTGGAACAACTTGAACAGCTGCCAAGGCCAGTTTCTCCGCATGCAAATATTTCCAGTGGTCATGAGACTCTGACTCAAATAGTAGATAACATGTTCATCATGTGAATCATCCTCTTGGACTAGAACCATAACAATGGTAGAGTCCAAAGAAGCTAAGTATAAGAAATAATATTGACTATAATCGGGTGGAAATAAGAGTGGTGTATGGGTTAAGGAAAGTTTCAAAGCTTCAAAGGCATTGTTGGCAATGTCGTCCCATACAAAATCATGACCCTTTTTAATAAGTCAAGTAAAACCTTTCGTTAATTCAACATGATTGGGGATGAATCGACGTAAAAAATTTCCCTTCTCCTGCAAACTTTGTAGTTGGCATAATGTAGAAGGAGGAGGAAGATTGAGAATAGATTCAACCTTTAGAGGGTCCACCCTAATACCATGTGTAGAAATGATAAAACCAAGAAGTCGTTTGGACTCCACAAAAAAAATGCATTAATGTGGATTCAATTGTATGTGATAATAGTGATAGCATAGGAAAATGGCTCATAAATGTGTCGGGTGATCTTGGCGATGCACGAAATGTGTCGGTAAATCATCATGTAATGTTGTACAATGTTCTTAATATCATGAAAAGCGTAATACATAGCACATTGAAAAGTCACACCAACATTCTTGAGACCAAAAGGTAATTAACGGTATGCGAAGGTTCCCCAAGGGAAAATAAAATCAGTCTTATGTTGATCCATGGGTAAAATATTGATTTGATTATCGCTGCAGAAACCATCCATCAAAGAGAAGATTTCACTCTCGACATAGTCATCAACAATTTGGTCAATGAAAGGGGTTGGATAATTGTATTTGGGACAAGCCTTGTTGATATCCCTATAATCTACACAAACATGGATTGTTCCTTATTTCTTCGCAACTGGAACAAGATTAGACACCCAATCAGTCAAAGCCACGGGATAGACAAAACCGGCTTTAAGAAGTTTTTCAACTTCGAGTTTAATAGCAACAAATTTACGTGGATGTACTAGGAGAAGTCTCCGTCGAATGGGTTTAACATCCAGGTAAGTCTTAATATCATGTACAAAAATATCTAGATCAATTCCAAGCATTTCTTCATAACTCTGGGAAAAAACATCACTAAATTCTTGGAAAAGAGCTTTGTAAATTCAGATCTCATAAACATAACATGAGGCACCGATGTGAACATTTTCCATGACTCCAGGTTTAATCGAAATATCTAGAGGGATGGTGGGTGAAATTTTACCCAATTTTCCTTCATACAAAACATTGTGTATTGGTTCAAGAACAGGGGAAATAGTAACAACAGTAGACAAATTCGAAATCCATTCGCAACTCTCTATGGTTTCGGGTTCCAGGAAGAGAATAGAACGATGATGCCCATCATCCCATGGGGTATCTTCCATAGACATGATTTTCATGATCATCTCATCTGTGTGAAAAAATACATGAAACGGATCTGGAGACATGTCTAAGAGAGAATGAGGAGAAGGAGTTATCTATTGAATAGCTTGATAAGCCAATTCCACCAGACTTAATGAAATTTTGTCACTATAACTAAGGCATTTGTTAGAGCTAGGTACTATCCAAGGGTCATAAAACTCATGGATTTCACCAATAATGGTTGATATCATTTTAATTGAAGAGAAAACATGAGTAGGAATATTGAGTGGTGGGATGGGGAACATCCCCATTAATGACGAATCCTTTAGAAGACCCACACCAAAATTCTCATAACCGGTAGGTGTTTTTGCAATGAAAGGTATGTTACTAGTACAAGAATTGGAATTAAAGAAGGCAATTTGATCGATATTAAAAACTTTTCCTTGGTGAGGGAAATGTATCACACAAAAAAAGTAGAAAAAATTGCACACATGGAATCAATCCAACTACAACCAAGTAGAAGGTTGTAATCGAGAGGTGCATCAAAGACTTCAACCTCAATAGTAACCACTTTTCCTTCTAACATAATAGATAACGAAGGAAGAACACCATAAGTTTTAAACCCTATACCATTAAAATCTTCTAGAGTATTGTGTGACTTAGTAAGGGTAGGAGAGCCAATGGATTTCCAACAAGTGACATACATGACACAAGTCGAGGCTCCTCCATCAATAACAGTTTGACAAATATTCTTATTTTCCACAATAACTTGTATTTGAAATGCTAATTGAGGAGGAAGCCTTGGAATATGATCTTCCAAGTCAAAGATTATCAAGTTCGTATTGGTAGGATCAATTCCACCAATAGCCTTTAACAGTGCCTTCCATTGTGTAGGAAAACTTTGAAGGAATTTGAGAGCTAACATCACAGAAGGTGCATGTGCAAGATCTTCTACAATACTGTAGGTTTGAGCAGCATGTGCGTGAGGATTAAATGATGACTTATGAACCACTCCCTTAGGAGGAGGACGAAGAATTGTATCTAGACTCGGTCATTTGAGATGAAGAGGACCGTTGGGAGGTGAAGTCAATGGAGGAGGTTGAACCAATGGAGGTGATGAATCATCAACTTTATATTTCAAAGGAGAATAATCTTTGGCTCGAGTAGCCACTGCAACTTCGTTCTTCTTGGAGTCACCAATACACATAAGTACATAAGATGTGGTAGAGGGGGACGGTTGGTCATGAACGACAAATTGGGCTTGTTCCTAAGAAGGAAAAGGTTGTGACAAAATGGTAGGTGTAGGAGGTGTTCCGGTCCCTTACAGGAACTTAGTAACCTTAGCACATCATGTAAAATATTTCGTAGAATGATCCTCACCACAGATAAGGAAAGGATAACGAGGTTTTCTCTTTTCTTTGTCATCAGTAGGTTGAGTCTTGGGTTTATCATATTGTTGATTATTATTATTTTCCTCTTTATTCTTACCCTTGCCTTTCTTTTATTTTTATTTTTACCAGTAGGTGTAGAATGAACTGAATTAACCTCAGAGGTTTTACCAAGAGAAGGAGTCGGAGGAGGAGTATTTTGTACATTAGAAGTAGTATATTTGGGATTGGAATGAATGTCTTGTTTAGACTGAGTCTCAGAAGGAAAAGTTCCAATCATGCCATCAACAACATGAGAATCTACTGGAGGTGTTGGGGTTAGATTTGTAGACGGATGAGGAGCATTAGAGATAAAGTAATATAGTGTGTCGTTTGTGAATAAATGAGATCCAAATATTGAGCACGATTAATCTCCTTATATTCAGTGACGACACCACCCATGGAAACATCATGGGCTATAGGACTGAGAGTGACTTGGTAAACCACTCGTCCAATATTTGATCAGGAAGGGGAACTTTGATTAAGCGTCTTCTCCTCCTCCACTCATGAATATGATAAAAAAAGTGAGTAGGTGAGGATTGTCTAAATGAGCTCAAAATTTTGGTTCTTGTCTCATATCGTATTAGTAACTGGTAATGTGTCAGAAAATCCATAGCTAAGTTGTTGAATTCATTGAAGAATCCTCATGGCAATTCAATATACCGTTTAGTTGTCGAACTCGTAAGAGTTCGTTGGAAAATACATACTCTAATGGAGTCATCCATCAAGGAGTTGGATGAACACCACAGATGGAAAGTCATGATGTGATTATTTGGGTCTTCTCTTGATCGACCGTCAAAATTAGGAATTCCTGATGGTAACTTGGCAGTTATGACCGACCAATAAGGAGAATGCAAAATAGGATCATTCAAAATCCTAGATAAATCTGGTAAATCCAAAGTAGGAAGAAACGACAGTTTCCTTTTCACTTGAGTAAATTGGTAATTTTGAGGAGGTAGTCCCATAGGTATACAAATAGGATCATAATCAATTTGTAGATAGTTAGAGGGTCCTGTCAAATTTAGTGGTGGAGGTTTTTAAGTCATATAGCCAACATGAGTTGGTTGATTGGGTCAGCTTCCTTGGAAAGGAGCATTAGACTAAAAACTTTGACCCCAGGTAGGATTCATAGAACCTGGATATGGTTTCCCAGGATTAGGGGGTACAAAATAATTAACTTGAGGAGGTTTCCCCTTAGGTGGTTGTTTATTGCCTTGGAAAGGAAAATTCCAAGGTTGAGACTGTAACCCAAGAATATATTTCATGTAAATTGGGTTATGACCCGCAACTTGGGGTTTCCCCCCAACTTTAGGTTGGACCCCAACTTGAGGTTGACCTCCAACATAAATTTGAAAACCAGAAGTGACAGAATGACTTGTGCCTACAACTTGAGTTGAGCTAGTAGGGCCAGGATTATTAGATCCTCTAGGTGGAGGTGGAGGAGGAATACTAGGCCCCCCAAAGAGAACCTAGATAGGTGTAGGAACTATTAGAACCCTATATAATAGGGAATCAGTGTTATGAATAATGTTTATGTTTTCCAGGCACATGTGTTCGCTCACGACGTTTGGCGATGGCGGCAAAAAACGCCTGACAATGACCAAGCATAAGATGAAGGTTTGCGCGCTAACTTCAAAACAAGTTTTGGTGCATTTGGTTTGAAAGGCAAAAATTGTTATTCTTGTGGGTAAATGTAAAATTGGGTTTATTTGCCTAATGTGGGTTTCATAATCTATGTTTGGTGAATTTATCCAAAATAAAATGGCCCCTTGGCCTTGGCTTCTATGCAGAGTTTTATGAAAAATTGACAAATACTTTTTGCCAAAAAATTATATTGGCCTCGGGCCAACCTCCTAATGCTCGACACCAAGGGATAAGAACCATTCAATACACCAAACAACAAACACACAAAGTAGCGCCAACGCCAACGCCAACACCTAACCCCAAAGCCCAAGCCTCGGGCTCACTTACTTGACATAGCATATAACTGTTGGCTATTATAAGCACCTGAAGTTTATGTCACCACGCGAATGTGGGATATTGCGCAGAGAATAAAAAAATATATATATAAACACAGCATTTAAAACCCTATGCCAGGTGTTCAAAACCAGTGTAAAGGTGTCACACAGAGAAGCACGCATGCATAGAAGGCTAATGCGCAGGTGTCCCTAGCATCCACAAATCGAGGGGCTGACCAGCACATGCCTTTATTTAACCTACACTACAAGATCCTCTGCCTCGTGATCAATGTCCAATTGAAGGATGAACTTGATACAGATGAAGTATTTTCTCAAATTACCTTGGTCCCGGAGGCAGATAAAGATGAGTCTTCTGTTGACAAGGAGCCTCTGCCTCCACTGCCTCCAAAGCCTTTAGTGTACTCTTTATGTAAGACGCTCACTGCATCAGATACAAGTACCCATGGAGGGTTTTCTGTTCTCAGGAGACATGTTGATGAATGTCTTCCACCTCTGGATATGAGTCAACAACCTCCATCTCAAGAGTTGGTGGCCAAGGACTTGCATGGATTTGAATGACGTTTCCGACATATCTTTCATGGTCAACCAAGGAGGCATTTTCTTACCACTGGCTAGAGCGTCTTTGTTAGCTCCAAAAGACTCGTGGCTGGAGATGCATTCATCGTTTTGAGGGGTGAAAATGGTGAATTCCGTGTGGGAGTAAGGCGTGTCGTGCGTCAGCAAAACAATGTGCCATCATCAGTTATATCCAGTCACAGCATGCATCTTGGTGTCATTGCAAATGCATCACATGCAGTTTCAACGAGGACCATGTTTAGTGTCTATTATAAGCCAAGGACAAACCCATCAGAGTTCATAATTCCTTA
>WSFP011512562.1:0-12997 GCA_009831015.1 Picea engelmannii | reverse complement strand
GGTTATGCCTCTGTGTTTGAGACTTCTTGGTTTATAACAAACAGTTCTTCTTTTCTTTCCATCTGGTTTCGTCTCATGCCGGAGAGTTCGCAGTTGAAGGATTCACGCGAACTTAGCAATCTTGTTATGATAAAGGATTTGTCATGACATTGTTGTGTTTTCTGGTATTTGTATTTGAATGTGAAAGGATTTTGCGTTCGAATGCATTCTTCTTCAGTCTGTTGCAAACCGGATGTCTGTGATAGACCTTTGCACACTCCTTGCGTAAGTCTTCCACCTACTCACCCTTTTACGACGACCCACTGTTTGGATTTTATCAAGACCTCACTCTTTCATGCATGCCTAGTCTGGTTTCTGAGTTGACATGATGTTGTTCCGAGTCTTCCTCCATTTGATCACCCTTAAACAAATCGTGACATTAAACTGATGGGCGTCGGGCTCTGCTCCTGCTAGCAATACAGGAGTGACTTCCGGCCGCCAACAGTATCCATCCCTTGTATTTCAGGTGAATCAATAGAAGGTGTAAATGGTTCATTGGGATCATTCAAATCTGTGACTGTGAGCTTAAGGTAGTGTTCATGGTTTACCTTGATCTTGTTGGGCTTGTCGTTCTCGGGAAGCCACAGGTGAGACCAATTTGTCGTGAAATAACCATGTAGCTACTCCGACTAGTCTCTGCTTAGAAACAAACCATAAACTTTTGGAATATCCACAACAATAATATCAATAACTTGATGAACTTTGGGGTTAGATGATAATCTTATAAGCACATTCCTTAATTTGCCTATGACTTTGACACTAGTTTGATCAAGTTGGATGATTTTTAAAGTGGATGGTTCAACTTCCACATTAATCTTCTGACATACAGACCATGGCATCACATTGGATGATGCTCCTGAGTCTACCATACAATTGTGCACATTTCTATTAAAGATTTTGAAAGTTAACAAAAATGGAGGTACATTTCTGCGAGTACTAAGTGTGGAATCTTGTGGCTTTTTACTCGCAGTTTCTAAAGCTAATTTATCTACATTTGTTACATTATTTACAGGAAGGCTTCCTTTCTCGTGAGGATCAGGATTATTCTTAGCGGAAGTCTTCTGAGGAACTTTGTTATGAACAACCTTGTTACCATTTTTTCTATTCTCTGCGATATTCTGTAACATTTTTTGCAGCAGAAATGGAAATTTTAATAATTCATAAACAGAAATGTTAGCCCTTAACTTTTTTAGATCTTCAATTAAATCATAATCTAAGTTGGAGTTTACATGACTTTGTTTAGTCTCAGCTGGTTTAGATTGCTTCGGGGGCAAAGTCGTAGTGTTTTTGGAAGAAGGTTTGTTCGTTGTCTTACTCCTAGTATTGTAGGGATGTATTGTATCGAAGTTAGCTTGAAAAATGCTATCCGAGAAGTGTCCAAAAATGTTCAGAGAAGATTTTTCTTCTTCAACTATCTCTTGTTCAACTACCTCCTCAGGAATCTCAGGAGGTATCAAATTATCCTAGGCTTCTAGAATTGTTTGAAGGGTGAATTGCAGAATTTCTAGATTTAGACCCTCTGTATTTGGATTAGGTCGGTTGGTGGGAAAAGGATTCTTGAATGGGGGTTTGTAGGGCCCTTTGCTCGATGAAGCTTATTCGGTCATCCTTTTCAAATCTATAACTTGATTTGACAGTTTTTGAATGACTTTAGTTAAGTTTTCTAAATCCGAGCTTTCAGGTTGTGTTTTATTTTGAGAAGGTCTAGGGAGGATCTCGATCTTCTTTTTGGAAGATGAACTAGTTTCTGTTTCGTTGCTAGTAGTGTCCTTTAAACTAAGGATGTATTTTTCAATTTGGTTGTCCTCTTCGAAGGCCTCTAACAACGTGGATTTCTTAGATTGTTTTACCCAAATGGATAAAATTTGATGCAAGGCTTTAGTATAGTATGCTATGATAAGATTCTCAGCAGGCATCGAATCTGTAGGGATTCGGTTCTTTAGTGTTAAGAATATTTGGTTAAAGTCTTTGATTTTCTCTTTAGGATTCATTCTTAAACTAGAAAGATCCATGACTATAACTTCTGGGGACTTATCGTCTCCGAATTTTTCCAGAAATCAAGATTTGAACTTCTCCCAAGACACGATGGTATGGGGTTGTTGGCCAAAGTACCAAGTAGAGTCATTGCCCTAGAAAGTATAGGGGAACAACCTACAGACTACGTCTTCATGCTCGACATTACGGAGTCTAATGGCTAACATAAACTTTTTAATGTGATCTTCAGCAATCTGTTTAGAGTCAGGGTCAAACTTGGGAAGCCACTTCTCCGGATGTTTGGGCAAGGGATGTTGAGGCCCAGGTACGGTTACAGCATCCTGGTCGAGCTAGGGTCTGGCAGGATTATTCTGGTTGGCCATTGGTGTAGGTGGTGTGGAAGGCTGAGAAGGGGAACTGCCTTCGTTAGAAGAGTATTCTCCAGAAGAAGAAGGATATGATGGAGGTGGTGAGGGTGGTATTCCAGATCCCCCTGTAGCATGAGTGAGGATTGGATCTGTAGGGTTGAAAGTGAGGTTAGTGCCTCCAAGCTGCTCTTTGATATCAGAGAAGTCTATAGGTTGGTCCAAAGGTCGATTTGGCTGCCTCAAACGGGTGAACGCACTATGTTCTCTTAAGAGAGATTGGCGGACAATCTCTTGTACGTCACCACCTATAGGATTTGGGGTTACTGGTTCAACTGTGATCCGTAGATCGTCGTTTGATGTGGTTTCTGTTTGAGGGATGATGTTGTCATTTGAATGACTTCTTGTCACTATAGGTGAGCGGTTGGGTGTTGGAGGATTCTTATGACCGCCTCGTGCCATTAATAATTTCCAGGCCCTCCTTCTAGCACCATTTGTTGATGGGCGAATATGACCGCTCATCAACTGGAGGAGTGGATCTAGCCCGAGGTTGTCTAAATAACCCAAGCCGTTTGGGATGATCCACCTCGACGGGTTTAGCGGCTCCATTGGCCGATCTAATTCCTAAGAAAATGAAAGAAAACTAAACTAAAGGAACTAATCTAAATGAAAACAACAATTTAAAGCAAACTATAAACAGATCTGAAATATATATATACAATTTACTGTCTAATATTATACAGTAGTAATTCTATCAAATTTAATGTTCAGTTATCAATAGAATTAGATCTCAACTAAAATGTACAGTATTTACAGATTACAGATTTTAAATCGAAAACCTGCAAAAATCATTTGTGAGCTGTCCTATGACATCAAAGCTATTGTTTTTAGATTTTTATAATTTTTATGAAACAAAAATTAAATGACAACTATCAAAGCTGAACAATTAAAATAACAATTTATACTATAAAATTGAACTATACATCTATCTAGATTACTGAGAATTCTCGAATTTATTAACTATTAAATTGCAAATAACGAACTAACCTGAAGTAATGCTTCATATTTGTCCTGTGCACAGTATTCGATTCAACTGTTCAGTGGGAGAAACCCCGCACCAGATTCTCCACAAGATTCTCGTAAACAAGAAGCAGCAGTGCTCTTTGAATATAAATGTCAGAAAAAACAAGACATAAAATGACAACAATCTTATAATTTACAAATGATCACAGTTAGATAAATCCCCATGTGAAGGTTTGTACAAAACGATTCATTTGATCGAAAAAGATAAACCTTTACTCATCAAATTGAAACAGAGTGATTGTTGTGCTAAAAATGAGATACATAATATATGGACAGAATTTAAATTATGACACATTAACCTGTAATAAGTATTGATATCTAAAGTAGTCAACGACTTGATCACAAATTAGAATGCACGAAACCTGAATGAAAGTATAATAAATTGAAAGCTAAAGCTGTTACAAAAGATCCACTTCCATTCGAGTCTGTATCATCATAAATCCATAGTCTTTGTTCTCCCAACAATGATGGGTTCATTACAAAAAATTAATGAGTATATAAAGGCCACAGGGTAAAACATCCCTGTGGGAATTATCAAAAACAATTTACAAAAAATATGGGAACAATCTCCCATGTCTCTATTTCTGCCTATGACTAACAACTTAAAACAAAACTGTATCACAAAAACATGTTCTAAACTGCCACAACATGTCCAATTTGTCATTGAAATTCGTAGGTACCTGTAGGTGGACAAGAATACACAAGTTTAGATAATGTTTTATTAATAAAATTAACAAAAATCTAAATTTTAAGACTAGCTACAGAATCTCACGATTCTGTAGCTGGTCTTATTTGCAAACAGAAACGTTTTAAATCAATATAAACAATAACATAAATATATTCTACCTATTAAACAAACCTTTAATTACTAATTCAACACAAAGCAAATCGTTCATGCCAAAAGTAACCAAATCTTTATGCCAATTTGAAATAGACAGAAATCGTGTTTAATTAACCGAATGGTAACAGGGGCATATGCAATATGTCAAACAACTTTTATTACCAATTCGGAGCAGACAGAATCGTTTTGATAATTCGAAACCAACGAAATCATTTTTTGAATCAATTCCAATCGAAACAGACTATAATCGATCAAACAAATCTTTCATATTCATTCAACACAAACACAATAGTTTATGTCAACTCAGAACTTAACAAAATCATCGTTGAAACATATAGAATCTTTTTTTTTTTAATTCAAAACTAACAAAACTATATCAAACCAATCTTCAACGCATATACAAACGACTATGCTAATTCAAGGCATATAGCATCGTTAAAGAATTGAACCAAACAGAAATGAATCAAACTAACTCAGGGCTGACACGATCGTTATACTAATTCGAAAAGCAATAAAATTGTATCCATCAAAACATAGTTGTGTCCGATTTTAGCAAACAAATCTTTTGTACATGATTCATAACGAAATCATTTTTGGTAATTCGAAAATAACAGAATCGTTTTGAATCTATTAAAATGAACATAACTAATTGAAAGCAAACATTATCGGCTAACCAAATCAAAAAATCGATGTGGAAATACATACTTGGGCTATAGGAGAACGTTTCAGTCAGGATAACTTTGAGTTGACGAAGGTCGTAGCTGCCTCAACATTTCTGAAGACAACTGAACCCGTAGTCTTTTGCTTCTTCTTGTTGGCTTGTAGCCTGTCTCTTTCTTTCGACAACACTGTCACCCATTCCTCCAATGATTTAATCTTAGATTGCAACAGGGGAACGTCGGTGTAATAACGTTCAAGCCAAGAATTGCATTGAGTGCAAGGTGGTTGATTTGGCCTTGTCATTACAGGTGAGGGTTCTTTCAAGTTACCAAGGGTTTCACTACCAATCTTAATTCTCGAGAAGTTAGGGTTATTCTTGAGGCACAGAGGTAGGTTGGAAACATAGTCATAAGGTTCCATAGAACAGAGGTCATGGGAGGTATGTTGGAAACATAGTCATAAGGTTCCATAGAACAGAGGCCATGAGAGTAAGGGTAGTCCTCAGTCAATAAATGTTCAATCTCGGAGTCTGAGTCCTCGCTCAACACTATTGACTTCTGGTCAACGTTTTGCTTGGGCTTGTTCTGAGCACATCTAGATATCCATCGTGCGTTCTTCTTTCCTTTAATGTTGACACCAATATCACCTTTGCCTTTATTCCTTACAGGCCTCTTGACAGTTTTAATATTGTCTTTAGCACACACGTCAGCCATTGTATTGGGTAGGTCAATGTTGGGGAAGTTCGAGGGTTTGACAGGGGGTAGAAGGGTAGGAGGTAGCAGCACAGTTGGCCCAACCAAAGTTTCAGTGACCACGACCTTGTCCACTTGGACACACTCGGGAGTGGTAAAGCCATTCCTTGATAGGAAGGCTTGCCAACAGTCACCACTAAGGCTCAAATGGTGGACGATAATGATTTTGATCAAGCAGTGATGGAAAACGTTGTTATCAGCCTTCTCACACTTAAATCATTTGGACATCTTGTACAGACTATGTAGGAGATAGTGCGGCATGTTCAGAGGGTATTCTATAAAATTCATTAGCAACCTGAGATGATAAAGAAATACCAAACCGTAACGACCTTCATAAGTCACAAATTGCTTAACAATTGCCAATAGATCATGTCACCTGGGCTTGAGGGTGGTGAGAGGCATACCTCTATCACAACTAACAACCTTCCTCGATGTGAATAGGAGCAACCATGACACCTCGTCCATTTTTGAGTTCTTAAACCACCTTTGTCCTTTAGCTGGTAAGCCTATAGTTGAGCTAAGGAATTCCTCATTTAGTTCGAGTTGGATATCCCTGACCTTAGCCCTGCATCTTTCGAAGGTGAGGGAAAACGGTTGGGATACTGAAAGGTTGAAACCCTCAAATTTTTGGATAAAAACCAGCCATCCACTATTCTCCAAGTCTTCACGAGCATTGTCAAATAGTAGGAGTGTTTGGCTGCCATTAGGTTCTATGCGCACCACAGGTGCCATAGGAGAGAGCACACAATGAGCCGGGTAAACAGACAAGTATTTGGATAGGGTATTCATAGGAACGCAAGCTCAGGGATTGCCCCAAAACTAACAGAGGTAACCCGGGATAGGAGGCGGGCATTAATGCCTAAGTGTGCGAGGGTGATGGAACGAAACAAATCATGCAGAACATTCATATCGAATGTACAATCGACGGCGCTATGGTGATTCACTATTGGTGTGTGTTAAAAACAATGCCATTCAAACAATTAATGAAAATTATGGTAAGTCGACCCAAATATTTGCACAAGTAATAGTGTTTGCATGGTTTAAAATCAAAACAATGTTTCGAATATAGCACAAAGGATTCGATCATAAAATGTATGCTTTGTATGAAACCATTGAATTAAGGGTCTAATCACCTTGTTAATGCATTGTTATGAAACCATTGAATTCAATCAAAAGAAATAGAAGATCAAACCACCATTGAATCAAGGACTTCAATCACAATCATTAGAATACCATTACAGTCTTATAAAAATGAAGTCATATTAACAACAAAACAAAATGCCAAATGAGTAAAGGTTTTGGTGTCTTTCCCACTGTGTGACCATAATTGAATTGGAAATGCAATGAACACATAGACAAGAGTAACCATCATAATCCAGTGATGATTTTAATGCCATTGACGTGACTTCTAAATCAAAGTTTTCATGCTTGCAGTCATGAAAACGAGAACAAAAGGCATGCGTGCAAATGTGCAAGATAATAGTGTTGTTTTATTCAAAAGATTGCGATGAGAAACAAGAGTTCCAAAACACTTGTGTAGGAAACTCATAAAGATAGGATAAATATGTGAAATGGCTACCAACAAGAATGTGCAAGGGAAGTCATAACCTCCCCTGATGAGGAGACTCTTGAAGATCATGATATAACAAAAGTTCAAGAACCTCCTCAAATGACCTTATCCCATAAAAGAAAGAATGCTTGGGCAAGAGAGCTTATACAAGATGGAGAGAAGTATGGTGTTCCAAAAGGAATGTCAAGACATGTGAAAATACCAAAGCCATTCTCCAGTTACACGGATTTGATGTGCAATCTACTTGATGAAGAACCTACATGCTTTGAAGAGGCCATTCAAAAGAAGGAATGGGCAGATGCTATCACAAAGGAATACCAATCCATAATAAAGAATGATGTATGGGAAATAGTTCCCAAACCTAAAAGTAAGGATGTGGTATCATCAAAATGGCTCTTCAAAATAAAACATGTTGTTGATAGAAGTATTGAGAAATATAAAGCAAGATTTGTCGCTCATGGATTTTCCCAAAAGGAAGGCATTGACTATGAAGAGACATTCGCTCCTGTGGCCAGATACACTTCGATCAGAACCATTATAGCTCTTTCTGCCAAGATGAAATGGAAGCTGCACTAGATGGACGTGAAGACATCTTTCCTTAATGGTGTTATCGAAGAGGAAGTGTATATAGAGAAACCCCAAGGATTTGAGGTTGAAGACAGGAAGTCTCATGTCTGCTGATTGAAGAAAGCCTTATACGGATTGAAGCAAGCTCCCAGAGCTTGGTATGGCCGTATAGATAGTTTCTTGATGAGCTTAGGCTTTACCAAGAGTAAAGAAGACTCAAATCTCTACTTCGAAAGTATGGATAATGAACCAGTAATATTACTACTATATGTGGATGACCTATTCTTAACTGGAGAAGAAAAACTCATCATTGAATGTAAATAGAGACTTGCCGCAGAATTTGAAATGAAAGACCTTGGTCTAATGCATTACTTCTTAGGCCTTGAGGTATGGCAGAGTACAGAAAGAATCTTCCTTAACCAAGGGAAGTACACGGTTGAAATCTTAAAGAGATTCGACATGCTATAATGCAAGTCCATGAATACACCCATGGAAGCGAAGCTGAAGCTACTGGTCGATACTTCATCATATTTGATAGATGCCACACTGTATAGATAGATTATTGGATCATTGATGTACCTGATGAACACCAGACCAGACATTTGTTTTGTAGTGAACACCTTGAGTCAATTTCTGGTAGAGCCCAGACGTGTTCACGTAGTGGCTGCAAAACATGTGATGAGGTACCTTAAAGGTACAATGGATTATGGTCTCAAATATGATGGAGATCACGACTTCAAATTGAGTGGATATACTGATTCAGATTGGGCAGGAAGCGTTGCAAATAGAAAAATCACTTCCTGGCATTGTTTCAGTTTGGGATCATCCATGATCTCATGGAAAAGTAGGAAGCAATCCAGTATTGCTCTCAGCACAGTGGAAGCAGAGTACATTGTCGCATGTTCTACTAGATGCGAAGCTATATGGCTTCGAAAGTTGCTGACTGGCCTATTTGACTTGGAGATGACAGAAACCGTGATTCTATGTGACAACCAAAGCTGCATAAAGATGACAGAGAATCTTGTATTCCACAACAGGTCGAAGCACATAGAGATCCGCTATCATTCCATCCACGACATGGTACAGAGAGGAGCCTTGAAGCTCCAGTACATTAGCACGGATGAACAGGGTGTTGACATGTTGACTAAGCCTCTATCTTGTGTAAAGTTTGAACACTTTCGAGATAATCTTGGTATAGTCTGAAAGGACCCTCCCTGAAAGGGGGACTATATATTTTCTTTGCTTCTGACCTAGCTATTAGACGTAAAGAAAGATGAGTCATTGCTTTTGATCTCCCTGTTAGACGTAAAGCATGACGTTGTGTGTTCCTTGCTTCTGACCTCATTGTTAGACGTAAAGCAAGATGATTCATTGTTGCTGACCTCGCTGTTAGATGTAAAGCATGATGTTGTGTGTTCCTTGCTTCTAACCTCATTGTTAGATGTAAAGCAAGATGAGTTATTGCTTCTGACCTCGCTGTTAGACGTAAAGCAAGATGAGTCATTGCTTCTGACCTCGTTGTTAGACATAAAGCATGATGTTGTGTGTTCCTTGCTTCTGACCTCGCTGTTAGACATAAAGCAAGATGAGTCATTTCTTCTGACCTCGTTGTTAGACGTAAATCATGACGTTGTGTGTTCCTTGCTTCTGACCTCGCTGTTAGACATAAAGCAAGATGAGTCATTACTTTTGACCTCGCTATTAGACGTAAAGCATGACGTTGTGTGATTACTTTCTTTTGAGCTACTTGTTAGACGTAAAGCAAGATGATTCCTCGCTTCTGACCTCATTGTTAGACATAAAGAGTGATGTTGATGTGTTCCTTGCTTCTAACCTCATTGTTAGACATAAAGCAAGATGATTCCTCGCTTCTGACCTAGTTGTTAGACATAAAGCAAGATGATGATGTGTTCCTTGCTTCTGACCTAGTTGTTAGACGTAAAGCAAGATGATTCCTTGCTTCTGACCTCGTTGTTAGACATAAAGCAAGATGTGACTCACACTAAGCTACCAACTTAATTGTTGTGACATTGAGCCAGTGTAGTACTATGATGTGCCAGTCTAGTGCTGTGATGAGGTATCATTTTTATTGATACATTTTGATGCATATGATGATAGCATTATTTCAAGAATGATGATGCTACCGATGAATAAAAATTCTAATGGCTCGTAAATATGCTAGCCAATGTTTCAAGATGATATTGATGATACTATCCTCCTGATTCCACTGATGATGCAGACCTCTCTCGCCTGATGCTATTGAAGAATACCCTTCTTGTTAAGGGGGAGTGTTGAAATAATGTAACTGCAAAGAGCATTCTTATTATTATTGTTATTTTATTCATTGGATTAATCCCCATTGTGGATTCATCATGTTGGTAATTGTATTAGGACCAAATTGTTGAAATCACTAATACAACTAAGAGGGGGGGGTGAATCAGTTCTCTTTGAGCTTAAACAATTATAAGTCTATTAAAATATTCTTAATCTCTCTTCAAGTGATCATCAACATTATACAACATATGGACAGTAAAAGTAAAAATCATCAGTCACACATAAGGTATACACAGAGACATATTTTCACGAGGAAACCCATAAAGGGAGAAAACCTCTTCTTCTTCGAAATGATAGGCAGTCTTTTAAGTTATGTACATCATCTTTAATTGAGCACCAATTCAATGTGAGGTTGCTACCTCTACTTTACAAGCTGCAACTTGTTTGAGAGAACCAACTCTCGGGTTTCTCTAGCACCCACTAGAAGGAAGCACCAACTCCCTGGTTTCTCTAGCACCCACTAGAAGGAAGCACCAACTCCCTATATGTTACAGCACCAACTAGATGGAAGAACCAACTTCCAGTTGCACGGGCTCCAACCTGTATAATAGAGAACACTTGTTCTCCCTTGCACCACCCTGCCACCCTGGTTTCTCTGGCTGCAACCAGATGGAAGCTACAACTTCCTATGTTCAAGATCCCACTTGAACCCTTGAGGACAACATTCCTCCTGAGAACCTCCCAACCTCCCTAGAATATGAATGGCTAAATAAACAGTCAACTTTACAGATAAATCAGTTCTTACCAATCTTTCTTTGTTCTGTAAATCTGGTCTTCTACAAACTGTTATGTTGTTCTTCTCTTCCTCTGTTTGTTCAGCAGGTATGCTCTACATCAACTCGTTCTCTCATTCTACTCTGCTTCAACTTCTCTTCATCATCTTTTACTCTTCACTGAGTTTCTTCTCACACTGTGCATCTTCTCCATCTCACACTGCACATCCTCTTATTTTTATTTTCTTACAGTTTCATTCATTTTTCATACCGAACAGCCAACCATACGCTATTTGTCTCTTTTTCTTTTATACACACTCACGGCGGTTCAACTTCCCATCTCCTTAGGAAAAAGGAATACAATTGTCCGAGCAACTGAAACGCCAATAGATTCGCAATCATGAATCTGTTTCACTAACAGATTCCTAACTGAGGGGTTAACTGTGAGAGAGAACAGTAACCTTCCGATCATATTCCAATGTATCTGCGCCATTGGATGAACTTTATTGACATTGCCTTTAAATTGGGTTTCGACATTTTGGCAATCTTGTGTTGAGTGTCTCTACACTTCATTTCGCGATCCCCGAAGTTCTGATACAGAACTTTTCTTCACTAGCTCCTTCCCCAATATGACTATGGTCATAACCAAGCGCCTATGCAAGAAGTGCTTTTTCCATTTCTCATTTCGTGATTTTCGACACTATGTTCCATTGACCCCAAGTCAGCGAAATTTTGATCACTTGCCTCATGTCCTGTGATTCGATGGTCCAGATGTGATCTTGATTCAATGGCTATGATTGAATCACGATTTCATAATTTCGGCATTCTTGTTGCATTGGGTTCTTTGCCTCTCCATGTCGTGATTCGTGAAACTCCGATATGGAGTTAGATCAACGGTCCAGATCTGATCTCTATTCAACGGCTGCGATTAAATCGTGATTTCGCATATCACAATTTTGACATCCTTGATGTCTATTGCTTTTGTCACTTCAAAGTCCCGATTCACGAAACTCTGACATGGGGTCGGATCAACGATCCGGATATGATCTCGATTCAATGGCTGCGATTAAATCGCAATTTCGCATATCGCAATATCGGGATTCCTGATGTTAAGAAACTTTGACATCTCCAACTCTCGATCCCCGAAACTCTGACATGGATTGGAATCAACAGTCCAGATCAAACCTTGATCTGATGGCTCAGATTACATCACGATTTTTCATATCCTAATTACGCCCACTTCTCCTTGTACCTTAAAGGACGTGCGGGTTCTTCTTGATCCAACGATGGTCGGATCCTGCGCTTGGATATAACGGCTGAGATTTGTCCTCCTCTTCAATGATCTCTTCTTGTCTACATTCATATCTGACGACCCTCATTCTTTCGGGAATTTTGAATGGAATCCAACGATCGGAGATTCTTCTCAAACTTTATGGGTCTTCGATCACTCAATCAATGTTGCGTTGCCTTCGATCATTTTCCTTCAATCATTCAACCTTCCTGAACTTATCTTCTGTTTGCCTGTCGATTACAAACTTCCTGTACTCATGCCATCTTCATTGTTGTACTTGCCATCAATGACAAGCATTCGTTGTCTATTAAATATTTTCCATTCGTTGTTTGTTAAATATTTGCCAACAATCTCCCCCTTTAGCATTGATGGCAACACAATCACCCACATGCATTTGGATCTCCTCTATCGAACTCTTTTCTCCCCCTTTGACATCAATGTCAGAGAAGAAATATTCTTCCCCTGATCTGTTGCAAAACATACTCCCCCTGTCGACTATAAGCATCTTGGAAATACACCAGATATTCAATAATCCCCCTGACCAGTTGAACATATTAGACACAAGAGATTATAACCCCCAACTTTTGACGAAGATATCCAAAAGGGGTTGCTGCTAATGGTTTAGTAAAGATATCAGCAATCTGTTCTGTAGAAGGTATATAATGCAGTTGAACAATTCTATTTGTAACTTGTTCTCTGAGAAAATGGTACTTGATTGGAATATGCTTAGTCTTGGAATGAAGAACAAGATTCTTGGAGACACTAATGGCACTGGTGTTATCACAATGAATTGGAATGGGATCAGTGT
>WSFP011512561.1:0-12997 GCA_009831015.1 Picea engelmannii | reverse complement strand
TTGAGTTAGTTACTCAACGCCATGATTCGTGTGAAATGGATGTTATTGTTAAGATGCTATGCTGAAAGAGCTCACATTCTTTGGTGTTGCAACCACAAGTGGAGCTTCTGGAGAATTTGTAATAGCAAATTTGTCATGCATAAATTTGCTATCCACAATGGATTGGTCTTTTGGAACAATCTTGTAGCAATAGCAGCTTTTTAGTCCCTCCTGGCCCTTGTAACACATATGATCGCTGGATTTTACTTGCCGGAAATTCCAGATGACAGAAAATTTCCCAACAGTGGCAACGAGATGGCGCTCCTGCCTTCCACTCTCAGTAACCTGCAGTGATGAAGAGAAATAGATATTAGATTTCGTACACTTGAAGAGCTAACAGAGATTATATTGAGGGAAAATGGTCTTGCTACATGTGAATTTGAAATTATTTGTTGTGTAATGGTTAAAAATATGTGTTTTCTCATCGAAGGTAACATATTCAAATCTAGAGGGCAACTTTCCATTACAACATACTCATTATGAGCTTAACCCGGGTGGGAAGATAACAATCATTCAAACTAAACCTAAATTATTGAAGAAATTTCAAAGTTTACTAAGTATATGGCCAAAATTTTCTGTGTGCTTGTAAGTTCATGTTAGAAATTTAATTTTTGGAGAATCAAGACCCGTTACAAATTAATGGAACAGTTCAGGAAATTCATTTTTCTTGAAAGAATGGTCATGAGCCATGTGGCAACAAACTGAGAAGGATTTTCAAATAAAAGATGATTTTTGGTCTGAAAATTAAAGATGCCATTTTAGGGGCCCCATACCTAAAGTACTGAATATTCAACCAGTTAATTTGAACAAGCAACAAAACGCTGAAATTCACCATCTTGTGGCCGTTGAAGATGTCAAACTTTGGTTCAAGGTGCAGAGACTATTTTATTTTAGAAAAGGCTAATTGCATTTTGGCTGCATTTCCATACCATTCATGTACCAGAAATGTTATGTTACTGTACAGAAATGACAGCAAATTTGGGTATTTCAGTTCATTAAGATAAATGGATTAGTGGTACATAAAGAAGTCTTAAACACTGAGAGAAATTTTACTGTACAGAAATGACAGCAAATTTGGATATTTCAGTTCATAAAAAGATAAATGGATTAGTTGTACATAAAGAAGTTTTAAACTCTGAGAGAACGTCCCCAAAATTATTAATGAAGTTCTGAGCAACTTACGTACTCTGGTTTCTATTTTTTTCATACTTTTTCATTGCACTTCAGAACAACTTCGCAGGTTTTGATTAAATTAAAGAAAATGCTTAAATGTAACCAAACACTAGTACAAAGTTCAAACCCATGTCTAATAGCTGCCCTGGCTTATAAAAATTTGTTCAATTTTACATTATACAATTGTAAGAGTATAATGGATCGAAACAACCATTGATTTACCTTTTCATGAAATGGAAATCAATGATTTTCAATACATACTTTGAGACAAGTAGTAGTTACAATTGGAAAAAGAATAGGACATGCAAGTTAAATAAACAACAGAAGGGAAAGACAAACACTATAAATTAAAAGACCAAAAAGCATATCAGTAACACTTACCCAAGAGAACTGGCCACCATGGAACTTATTCTTTCCAGCCAGATGTGCGTCCACTGGAGTAAGCTTAAGCAATCTCGGAGCTGGAATCTTGTACCCCATCCGCCCAGAAAATCCTGTCTTTGTTTTTCCATCTTTGTCCGTGAAGACAGTACTGATAAGAATAAGATAAGTATCAGTAGTCCCAAGAATCCACTTCCCATCATAAGTAACATCAACATGTGTGATCGGTGATCCAAGACCTGGAAACGCTGTTTTTGCCACCCTCATAGATGTTTTCCCATAAAGCCGAATCTTCCCATCACTGGATCCAATCACCACGCATCCATCCCCAGTAGTTGCAAAGCACTGGAAATTTGTACCTCTCCCAAATTGATGACCATCGGCCCAATTCAAAACCGTGTTATCAGACTGCTGAACAATACCATGCCTATCCCTCATATCCCACCTGCAAAGCCTATTGTCATCAAGTCCCATGAAAGTCGACTCTGCGGCATCCAACTGTGCACCCTTGCTATCATTTGTAATATCCCGCATCGTGATGGGAGTCCCATCCTTCTCAAACTTCCATTCTGTCACAAGCTGTCCAGTCTCAATATCCAGCTGGTGAACCCCTGCAGCATGAGGCTTGCCCTGCTTGGAAGGGCTCATCAACATCATATTGGTCTCTGCTCTCATGAGCAGACCCTTCTTCGGCGTAGAGTAATAAGACCCATCACCCCCCAATTCCCCCTTCCCGAACTTCACAGACATGCCCTTCCCATGGATCCCATGGCGGAAATTCTTGACTGCCTCAATGCCAGTCTCACTGACCAAAAAACTATGATCGAGGGCGCCCATTGCCAGGCTCTGTATACCACCATTAGTAGCCTCCTCGATCTCTTCCTTCAAATCCCTATCCTCCTCGTCCTCCACCCCCAAGCTCTCCTCTGCATCTTCCCAAACAGAATCATCTGCAGTCTGGGGATTAGCCCACCCCATGAAATCCTTCCCAAACACCTTAACCTTGTTTTCCTCGGTAGCCTTGAGCAAATAAGTATTCTCAAATATACAATTCTGAAACTCTGCAACAAAATCCTTGTACCCTTCACGGCTCATAAACTTCAAAGCCCAAACCCCCTGGCTTACAAAATCAACCCTCAACTGTTCATCAAAAAACTTCAACTGAAGCCTATCATCTACCCTGCCCCTCACCTTGGATCCCACCTTCAGCTCCCAACTTCTAAATCCATCCTTATTTGTCTCCACCCTCCAATCATCATCTTCTTCTTCCTCCTCCTCCTCCTCCTCCTCTTCATCTTCATCTTCTGCATTAACCCCTTCTCTGATAAACTCATAGCTAAACAATTTATCCTCGCGTTCCCATTTAGCTGTGGGGCTGTTGCCCCCGACATGTTTGTATAATCTCACCAGTTGGGTTTCGTTACTTACTAGGGCATTATCGTCCAGTGAGAGTCCCTGCAGCCGTGAGCCCAGTTTGGAGGCCGGCGAATTAGATCTGTGCTCGCTGGACTGAGAATAATCGTCTTCGTCCTCTGAATACAAGCTGTCCAAATCACCCTCTCTGCTGTGTGAAGCGCCCATTTCGAAGATCTCTGTATTGGCTGCTTAAAAAACCTGAGATCCAAGAGAATTATCCAACAATGACAAAAGCCTGAGATCGAAGAGAATTATCAAACAATGGCAGCCACGAGATCTGGTTGATTGATTTGGCTATCTGAGCAGGTCTTTGCTTTGCTTTGCTTTCTATGTCCGGAGTTCAGTTCCGAACGAATACTGACTTCAACTGCACGCAATGTAATGATTTTGAGTCGGCTACAAACAAGGCCCAATCTATCGCGATGTTCTTCTAATGATGATTCGATACACGTCACGACGAAGCTATATATAAATTTACTCACGACGAGTGAGTAAAGCGAAGTAAGACTATCCATCTCATAAACATAACAGTGATAATATAAACGTTAAAGCATTTGTATCTGTAAATGGTTTTGAGAAGTGTTTTTTTAAGAGTTGGTAAAGGTTTTGAGAATAAGTGTTTTTGATAGTAAAGAATTTGTTTTTCTTAAACATGTTAATAATTATTTTTTTAATAACAATGATGAGTCAATCAAGATAATAACAAAATAATTAAATTATAATAAATTTTATTACTCTTATGAAAACGTTATAATTATGCATTGAAATAGATTTAAGAATATTAATCAACTAATAATCCTAAACTAGTATACCCATGAGGGGAAAAGAAACACATAAATCAAAGTGTTTTTGCAAAAGAAGTATACCCATGAGGGGAAAAGAAACACATAAATCAAAGTGTTTTTGCAAAAGAAGTATACCCATGAGGGGAAAAGAAGTGATTATATTTATAGATCAAAAGAGCCTATGATTTTTGCAAAGTGTTTTTAACATTTTTAAACTTTTTTTTATAAGATATGAGGTTTGAGTACTGTAAAGGAAAATTTAGATGTTCATAAATGATGTTTTGGTTTTTTATTTAAGATATGAAATTTATAATATATAAATTATAACTTTATAAAACATTTTGTAAATAAAATAATTAATAATCAAATTTAATCATTGCTTCATCTTTTACACAATTTTGTTAGATTAACAAACTCATTGGGAGTGCAATTTGACTCAATGAACACAAGGGAACCAATGGGGCTGTACTGTTCATAGCTTTATTTTTTACACAACTTTGTTAGATTAACAAACTCAATGGGGTTTTACCGCTCACTCCATCGTTTATATAGCTTTGTTAGATTAACAAACTCAACATTTGACTCCAATCTGACTCCATGAACACAACAAAAACAATGGGGTTTTACTGTTGATGCTCCATCTTTGATACAATTTTGTTGGATAATTTTGGGAATGATAATTTTAACCTGTCATAAATGGAACAACTATGAATGAAATTGTAAATAGATAAAGTTGTTGATGCAAACCTCCGAGGCATGAGGTATGTGAGTGCATCATGAACATAAAATTATAAAGGAAAAAAAAACAAGTGTATGTGTTGAAAGCAAGCAAATTAGTTGATTTTAATCTCACACTTCTTGTTTTAATCCACTAAAACCACCATTTTTTTTTTTTTTTTACATTAAAACCCTTATATTGCATATTGATATTGCCATTACAAAATATTAGAACCAGATTTTCCGTTTTGATACAGCTCAGCAAGAGCCACAGAGATCCAGATCAAAAACCAGACATGAGTTAACAGAACATCCAAACACCAAGACCAAAGACAGTTACCAGCATAAAGCTCTACCACCAACAGGATTATTACATAACCAAAACATAAGACCACGAGACAAAACTACACCCTAACCCATCATCATGCTTATATCCTCCAGCTACCGCCCTCAGAACCACCTCCACCATAGCGAGAACCGCCACCGCCACCATAACCACCACCGCCGCCGCCATAGCCGCCACCACCACCGCCATAACCACGGTCACCACGGTCACGGCTACCACCGTAACCACCGCCACCGCCGCCTCCACGGTAACCACGCGAACCACCGCCGCCGCCACCACCGCCGTTCCCTCTGGATTGGGCCGGGTTAACGGTGATGCTCCTCCCGTCAAGCATCTTGCCATTCATTGCATCGATGGCATCCCTCATTGATTGCTCATCCACTAAAATCACCATTTATATTATGAATAACTCCATAATCGTTTTCATCCACTAAAACCATCATTAATATTAATATTATGAGTAACCTCATAACTTTAAAACACATCCACAAAACAACCCCAAAAAAGTCACTTATAGTGTTTAATTCTAAACAACTTTTAATCAAACTAACCTTAGACTGTTAAACAACCAATCATATTATTATATATAACAAGATTTGTCATCTTACGAAAAACGAAAATAGTTTACGATTTTCGGCAAAAAGTACTTAGAAACCCACTGAAAGAAACAAGTGGTATTCTCTTAAAGCACCAAGTAATTTTAATTGACAAACTTTAAATATGAGAGAGGTTTGCCATAATTAATTGTCATAAAATGTAATTTATCTTATACTTAAAATATTAAACTTTTACCATTGTCCACTATAACAACATTAAGTGGAGAAAAGCATTAAAATTTCACTTACATTTACATTCATGACAAATCTATCTAATAATTAAATCTAAACCCAAAACTCAACATTCAATGTCCTTCAATATAATAGCAATTAGAAAAGTGTTTTTTTACGAAACAAGATACAAAGAATCATCTAAATCTGAAATATTTTAGATTGTGAATCTTATAAAATCTTAAAAAAAAAATATTTATAACAAATCTATTTAAAATATAAAATTCACATTTATAATAAATCTATTTAACATAATAAATTTATTTAACTTGATAAAATTTAAAGTAAAATTATGAAAAAATAATTTCATTAATCTATTATCATTATGAAAAGTATGTAAAAAATTTCTGAACATATCAAAATTATAAGAATGATTAAGCAAGGTTCTATAAAACCATGTATGTTATATGGCATTTTCATTTACATCCACTTTGAAGATTTATACCAACCTCATTAAAAAAAACAAAAAATTATGTGTTTGAAAATATAAGTTAAATGGGTTAGGTTTTCTTTATTATTTAAAGAAACATAAACTTATAATGGTTTGAAAATAAAAATTAAATGCATTATTTTAAGATTAAATAAAAAAATTATATATTATTAATTTAATTTATAATTTATTTTTTTTATCTGTTTCTTATTAATATTAATATTTATTATTTTTTTATTTCAATTAATTAAAATTACATCAATTTCATTTATTTTTTCCACTTCAATTAATTAAAATTATATACACATCAAAATATACTGAACAATTATAATAAATATACATAAAATTTTATGTTGCCACACTTACATATTCTTAAACAATGGATTTGGCATAAAAGCTACTTGGTATATGTACTTGCAAATAGTATATGCTTTATCTAAGTCTTGCAATCTGGATTCTACCGGCCGTTGCAAGCCATCACCAAACGTGTGCGTTAAGTTTGCTTGGAGAGAATACCACTTGTTTGTTTAGCAAACAAACTCCTTACCTCGAGTGATCTCTGTGTAGCTGCATGTAGATATGTGGCACTATGTGTGCAAAGGCCTACCCTGACCATGGACATCTATGGAATGTCTCTAGGTTGTTGCGTCAGTTGAAATAATTGTAAAAGATATGAAAGATCAAACCCACAACTGAAAAGGTTACTTACGTTGAAGAAGAAGCTGAAAAGGTTATTTACGCTGAAGAAAAAGCTTTATGCTGAGGAAGCTACCGTACAATTTCACCCCAAGAACAACATTTTATCATACATTTACAGTGCATTCTCAGTAATACAACTCAACTCTCCTATGTTCTCTTATTTAACCTATGTTCTCTTATTTAATTTCTTTTATTTCATGTCCTGAGCTTCCTACAGGTAACTAAAATGAAGTGAGATGACATGAGCTAATTTCCCATAAATCATTCCCACCACTTAATTTTGGCTCCCAACTTAGCGCACCAACAATTGTATGGATTGAGGTTGATCGATACTCTAACATTCAGGTCCACGTTGATGATGGTAGCAAGGATTGTGTAAATTTGAAATATGAGGAAGTAAACTTGTGCATGCGGAACATCAGCTATCAATGGACTTAGATAGTAGGAGCCCAGGATGTTCATGAATGGGATTAGACAACGAAGTTCAGGGGCTGAGAGTGTAGAGACATCGTTGGGACAAAATCTATCAAGGAGCTTCGAAGAAAACTCCATAGGGTTACTGGCCGCATGAATGAAGAAAATGGTGAAATACCGGATAATTCTCAGCCTTGTTATAGCATACATATGGAAGAGTTGCTTTCGTCGGATCAGGAATCTGTAAATGCAATTCTCCAACACAGAATTCTTGTTATGAAACTATAGTTCGGCAAACTGGTTTCTAGCTAATTTAGCAACGATGAAAGTGTTTCTACCCTTTATAGCCATCTTTTTTATACAATTTACAAGGCCAGGCCGACTTATAGAAAAATTAAAAATATTATGGATCTAATGTCAACCACATGAGAATTTAGCTAAGAACAGTGCAATTGGATTGGTAAACAATTTCTTTTGTTTATGGAGTTTGAGAATCTTAAGGTTTTCAGAGTATCCACATTTGTTTTCAACATTTGCTTCGACAGTTTAAGTTCTACGGTGATAAAGTTTGTAAAAAGTTAAAACTAATTAATAGCTTGAAGAAAGACTTGTCTTTATGCCTTCTTGAGGTTTGTATTGCAATTGTTGTTTGCATTGTGATTATAGCAACCCATGCCCTCGTTGTAATAGTTGTAGTCCCTATTCTAGTTGTTTTTCCAATTAATTTTATCGAAGAATCACGGTTCGAGTCTATGATACTAATAATAAATAAAACAAGTGGTATTAAATATCTCAACCCACGCGACTGTAAGTTTTTCCGAGATCAATGGCGATTGTTGTATCGCTGTGACTATGAGGTGAAGCCATGGAAATAATAAAAGGGGCAAAAGGGGCTTGCAGATCGAAAAAAAATGAGTCAAGTGTATTGTTAACAAATCGCCTGGCTGGAAGGGTTATAGTATTGGCAATGGGAGTTAAACCCTTGGTCATAGTTGCGGATACCCTGATTTGTCGATTGTGATTCCCCTTCGTCTAAAACATAGATAAATCGAATGGCCTTGCTAAGTATTTTTTTAAAGAAGGAAATAGGTATAAAATATATAATTTTGACAAAAGAGTACTACTCAAGCATCCCCACTCCAGCCTTTCCATTTCCATTACAGAGATATCTTCTAACATGACACCTTTGGATCCTACTAGCTTGATATCCTCGTGAATACAAGTCGAAAACAGGATGGTCATGAATGGGATCGCCCAAACGATAAAGGAAGTGGAAATAGAGCATCCCGCTTAGAGTGGGAAGGTGAAGTAGACAAAGATACCATTTGGACAGAGAATGACCATCTCTATGGTGTCTTCCATTTTTTCTAAGCTCCCCAAGTTTAGAGCTTTTGCCTGCTGCTTGAGAGTTATTTTAAAACAACTGGTACAAGGTTCCTTCTCTGATCATGCAGGTTTGTTGTTGCAGAGGAACTGTGATCATGCAGGTTTGTTGTTGTAGAGGAACTGCACGAAAAGTCTAAGAGCCAGGATTTGAGCAGTGGTCCATCTCTCCTAGCCAAGATTTCAGTAGCAGTCCATCTCTCCTTATGCAGACAAGAACAATCGTCCATCTCTTGCAACATCCTTGTGCAGACAATGCACTAGAGTAGATGAAGTTCTAAAAATATTGTATAAACAAGAGAATCCATCCATCTCTTGCCAACATCCTTGTGTAGTCAAGAGTCGTGAATTTATAAAAATCGACAGAGGTGGAGGCGGTGAAGTTATAAAAATCACGAAGGCAGTGAAGTTATAAAAATTGGCAAGGAATAGGTGGTGGGGGTACAAATTTCAAGAAGAGGCGGTAGGGTACAAATCTTGAGGAGGAAGAAATGCTCAAAGGAACCTCCCCTTAAAGGAACGCCTTCAACGTAATAATAAAGAGTTTTTAGAATTATCTAAAAACAAGAAAAGAAAACAAGTATTTAAACACTTTTATAAAGTTATGTAAAGACTTGTCCAAATATTAGATTTGTAAAAAGAACATTTAAATTTATGTTATTAATTTATTGTCTTATAATATCTTAAGAATGATTTTATATTAATGGAATACTTCCAATATGCACTCCTCGGCATAATAACTAGCATACCACTAAGCGGGCCAATGAGAACATCGAAGTAATTCTATGAAGGTTTCATATTAATGTTAAATTAATTGGAATTATAAAGATATTACAATTAAAATGATTGTATTTGAACTTTGAAGGAGGTTTTATATAAATATTGTTAATTTAGCTTATAAAGAGATTGCAATTAAAATAATTGTATATGAAGTTGGTTCCCTATTTTGATGATGTTTGGTTCATGCTCCCAAGACATATCAACTTGTATACAGGCAACATGGAGAGGGTTACAATTAATTTACGAGTTCATATGTCATGGATGTGTAACTTCCTATTTGTTTGGGCTTAACTTTTTAATAGTGTACTGACTTTTATGTTAAAGGTTGTGTTTTCCTAGTTTTTAAATATTATTAGTTTGTGAAGAAAAAAGTTAATATTGTAGCAAACAAAATTGTTAATTATGGGATTGTTTTTTGATTAATTTACTGGGATTTTTGTTGAATTTTAAAATTCTAAATTTAAATTGTTGAAATTGGAATATTGAAGTGAAAAAATAGTAATAAATATTAATGATTAAAATTACAAAAAAAAATAATTTTTTATTAGTAAAATGAAAAATTTTCATTATATTATTTTATCAAATTAACAAAGTAGTACAAAGTAATTATAAATAAAAAATAACAATAACAAAACCAATAACAAAACCAAAAATAAAGGTTATGTGCACACTGCGCTGGCTTTAGTACAGGTGAATTATGGAAGTTATCACGTCATAACGAAGCTGGCACTGACCGTGGGAATGAATCATGTGGTTTTATGTGTCTTTCGGGACCTCCTAGCGCTTTCGTTGCTCGGCCCTATTGCCTATTTCAAAGAAAAGTGCACAATCCTATGATCAGGCCCAAGTTTTACTTAATTCTGTGTCTTGAGTGTGTACGCTTTAAAAAATATCTAAACTCCGAGCTTTTGCGGAAACACTGCACATAATTTGAATTCTTCTGATTTTTTTTTAGCAAATAATTGTGAATAGTTTAAAGTTATGTGAAGTCTTCCTATAATATTGTTAATTTGTAACTTTTCGAAACATTATGTGGCAATTTGAAATTCGTTGTAAATATTTGGCAAATAGTTGTGAATAATTTAAAGTTCTACAAAAGCTTTATTTAACTTGCAAATTTTGAACATTTTATAGAATGATTGTCAATAATTTTATAGAATGATTGCCTGTAAATGTTTTGCAAATATATAGGTAAATTTTTAAAAGTAATACGATTTTATTTTGACATCAAAGGATGTCAATGGGTGTTGATTTAGTGCGTCGTGCTTTCAAAATGGATCCATTCCACTTGGTAGATGTTTTCTTTTCTTTTTTTCATTAAAAAAATTGAAATATTTTCCCTTTTGTTGTTTTCTTGTAAGAGGACTACGGAGATTGTTAATACAATGTTTCCTGTTTGCAAGTGGATTTTTGATTGATGGTTTTAATGTTCCTTATTCTTTTGAATGGTTGTCAGTTATGTTCATAGATTCGAATTTAGGGCTTGAATGCCCTATAATTTGTATTTTCACGTTTCTTTTAATAGGATTGTGAAGATTGTTAATCCATTGTTCCTGTTTGCAAGGGAAATTGTTTGCTTTCTGATCTCTTGAGTATCCTTATTATTTTGAATAGTTTTCTCGTTTTGCATTTATGTTTCAAATTTTAAGGCTTGAATGCTCTTGAATGGTCAGTTTCTATGCCATGGAAAGTTTGTGAATATTTTGCCCTTCAAATGGAAGTATGGACAACACTTTTGTTTAATCAAAACTCTTATTAAATTCTGTAAAACCCTAAATTATTTCTCCTTTTTCAGTTTTGAATTTGATTCTCAATAAAAAGGTCGTATAGACCGGGCAGGTCTCACAGGACATTAAAAGCAAACATAAACATAAATTTATGTCTACCTTTGGTTTAGGTGATTTCAAGAAAATATTGTTGAATGGTCAGCGAATCTGGAAAACCTCGCCATTTTTTCTTTCTTTCACATTGCTTTACACGGGGATGGAAACTTCTATATTTCATGGATGTTCATCCATTTGCAGCACTGGGTAGAATTCAAAGATTACAGTGAAATTTTAAGCGAAAAAATACAAATAATTAGTTGCATTTCCTCTTCTGCGAGAATTTTGCATTACATTCTTATAAAAAATGACGCCCCCATCAAATGCGATGCTCAAACAAAGGAGAGAAATTCCAACACCGACATAGACAATTATAGTGGGCAAACTATTCATGAATCTTTTTGTTCATACATTTAAGATGAAGAACATGATATGAACCATGGCGATACTTGCGAGAATAATACTTGATAATCAGTAGAAGAATGCCAATGTGCTATGATCCAACCAAATGGGAGGTCTTTGGACATGTTGGTGTTTCCAGGGAAGGAAACCCAACATTAAGTGAAGATCCATTCCTTTTTCTTATGTTATGTGCAGTTGGTGAATCAATCGATCACATGATCGAGTCTTCCCGTTGTCGCATGAGGAAGGAAAGAAGCAATCCATCATACATAAGTAACAAAATCCAGAAATACCAAAAAGAGCTTAGAGCAAGAACAACTTACCTTGATGCATCTCGTCAAATCCTTAAAGGGATTTTGTTGAAAACAACACGCCGAATAATTACACAGTGTAGTGATTGACGTCAACGAGGCGATGGATGGAAAGGAGGTGCACATCAAAGTAAGGAGATAATTGATTGATGTCAGCCTTACATATAGTGGTCATATCATATGGATTGTTGCAGTTCAATTGCTACATTCGCGGATGGACTGACAACAAAGTAAATATATTTAAGTGTGAGCTTATCACTAACAACAAAGAGATAAGGAGAGATAAGTAACTGACAACAAAGTAAATATATTTAAGTGTGAGCTTATCACTGACAACAAAGAGATAAGGAGAGATAAGTAACTGAAAACAAATAGATAAGGAGAAATAGGACAGTTTGAAATAAATGGTGGTTTTTGAAAACCTGTCACCAAGAGATAAGGAGAAATAGGACAGGTGGACATAAATGGTGTTTTTTGAAAACCTGTAAACCAGTTGACAGGTTTTCTACAAAATCTAACACTAAATATTCCTTCGGCATAATTAATGATATATATCTTAAGGTATCAAATGGCATATATTTAAACATGTACAATATTAATTCCTCTGTTACAAAATGCATATTGTTATATTATTAGTCCCTGTTGTAGGCATAAAGGGACTATAGTGATCGATAATGCATTGACCTCGTATTAGATTGTGCATTGACCACAAATATTTCCATATTATCTATTGCTGGAACCAAGGAAGTGAAAACATCAATTTTTATATAATATAAAGTACCATGTTTGTCAAGATCTGATTGGATAATGGATTAGAGGTCTTATTGTCGGCTTTGTTCTTCCCAATTTTATATATGTTGGCATAGCCAAAGTATTCGATTGTATATGGTAATTTTGAATCATATATTTTCTTATGCATTGGTCAAAGGTGGATTAATGCTAGCATTAGTTTGAATGTGTTGATTAAGGTTGGTTGTCATTGATGTCAACCCTTGAAGAAAGACCCGTAGCACAAAGGTTTGGGTAATGGACCCAATAGTGTTTGATGTAAATATGACTCATTATTGTTTT
>WSFP011512551.1:0-12998 GCA_009831015.1 Picea engelmannii | reverse complement strand
CACACACACATGGGGTCATTGAAGTTTCATTATAAGGCCAACATTTATTTAATGAAATCAATACCAATTGACAATATTGTTACAACAATTTTGATTGTATGGGTCGAGGATGAGAACATTTGATTGTATTCAAAGATATAACCATTTAAAAAAATATTTGGTTTGTTTCCTATTATACATACATGACCAAGCACCCTCATTGTTCCACTTTCTAGACATTATTACATGAAATCCCAAATCATGCATCATTTAAATATTCATTTTTCCCATGTTGTATAAATGTATAATGGTTATAATAAAGAATATGTATTGGCAGTTTTTGGATATATGGTTTGAATCTTGGTTGGTATAAGGCATAAATATTTTGGAAAGAGTATGAGAAAACTAATCATATTTGGATTATGAACATGCATCATACACTCCTATCATTTAATTTCATTTTTCATACATTACAAACCCCCTTCATCTCTCCCAAATTCATTATTATTCCCATGTTATAAGTCATTATTAGTTTGTGGAGATATAAAGGATGTTTTTCCAAACATGTATAATTACAAGGGAATGTTGAAATAAAACAAATAAGAGATAGATAGGGGATTCCCACCTATTAATTATTTTATTTTTTTAAAAGAAACTGGGAAATATATTAATAAAAAATTGTGAGAGAACTCACAGAATGAAAATATTACAGAGGCAGAGCTCGCCTGCACTAAATTTTCAAAATCAAGTTGTGCATTGACTATATCTATGTGTCATCCAACTATTGTCCTTTTTACAAGAAAAATTCTATGTCTCTTACAATTGAATATCCTATGAAAGGTTCCCAAACAAAATATACAAAAATATAGCATGCTTTAACAACAAAAACTAAGGATATTTCTTATCTGTTTCTTCTACTTCTGTTCTTGGAGGATGAGTTGTTTCTTCAACTTCATGGTCAGGAGGGTTGTTTAGGTTCAGTACACATTCCTCGATGAAGAATGAAGACTCAATGAAGAAGATTCTTTCGAGATCCATGTTTCTACACATTCGGGTCTAGGAGAGATTCAATGTTGGCGCATGTCTTCTACCTATGTTTTGATTGCTCCCACTTCGTCCTCAATCCTTTGTTTCTTGTTATTCTATTCGATCAACAATTCCATTTTGGTGACTAATTTGGATGACAAGTTGTTCGATCGGATGTGAATTGCTTAGACAAATTTCTCCAACATGACATATTCCTCCTCATGCACTTCTCGTTTCCAATGCGCATGCATTGATCTTCTATTTTCCATTTCTAGGATGTGCAATTTAGAACCTCATTGAGTTCCTGCACTATAATTTTGCGGGGAGGAAAAGTTCCTTAGAGAACTCAACTACAGGAATTTGAATCTCGTAAATTTTTTAGACAATATTACTGTGACGTATCTCTCTATGTCTCGAGCCATCTTTATTCTCCCAATTATACGAGTGAATGGTCACCACCACCAAGACTATTACATGTCCAAATTCAAAAACCTTAACTGTAATGTCCTTTCATGTAATTTGAGGATCCAATTCAAGAAAAATAGATCATGATTACTGAAGGTGGATATGGATGGGGTGGTACAGGGTGACTCCATAGAAATGATATGAATAAATCGGTTCATGAATGAGGTATCATTTCAATTTGTGGGAGGAAGTATTGATCAGAATTGATAGAAGTGTCGCATGCTTAAATCGATGAGGAGGAGGATGGATTCATGAAGTGGGAGAAATCTATATGCAATTTATGATGACACATACTCTTCCAAAGAGATACGGGTCAAATCCAAAGTCCCATATGAGGCATGAATGGCGATTATTTTTAAGGCTTATGTAATGGATCGAGTGCCTTTCAGGGCCTATCCACCAAGAGTAAAACATAAACATGTAGAACTAGGGGATGTTGTGGTAGGAGAGAAGTCCATTAGTGTGAATACTTCCTCTTTGATCACAAACGTCTAAGGTAGCTTGAGATTCTGATACATGGAAGGGGAGAGAAGACGTGAGGGCTTCCAATTCTTTGTGAATCCTTATGAAGATATTCCATAGTTTTATGTCTTATGGGAGAGAATGCTTGCAAACATGATTGATTACCACCTTCGAATCTCCAAGTATGATTAAAGAATTAAAATCATGTTCTATGGCTAAGAGAATACCTAGAAGGAGAGCATATTCTTCTACCTGGATATTTGTAGCCTTGCCCAAGGTCCATGAAAACGTAAGCTCTTGGTTTCCTTCTAGGGAAAATATGACCTCCCTTGCTCCTATTGCCCCACACTTATTAATTATTATTTATTATTATCCTTTATCATTATTTAATAAAGTCATCCTACTTAATTAAATTTATTTATCCTTCTAACTAAAAGGTAGTTAAACTATTTGAACTACCTCATTGAAGAATAAAAGGAGAAGACAAGGAAGTGTCGGATATGTGTTATATTCTTTGCATGACTAGAAGTAGTGTCTACATTGTTTTGGGCGTGCAAGGGGTTAAGAGGGGTGCGTAGCATCCCCTTCCTAGGGGTTCACAAGGGGTTTGGAGGGGGGCTCTCTCCCCTGTGCACAGGGGTTCAGGGGAAGTGCCCCCGATTTTTGTGTTTTACCAGTTTTCATGTCTGTTTTTTGTTGATTTTTTAGCACATAGTTTTTCATTGATGGTTTTCTATTTTCAGTTAAGGAATTAGGGTTGTTGACTAATCCAGGTCATTGGGTTATGGTTTTGGATGTTGTTGGCTCCTATATGTATATTTTATTGTAAACAATGTATGATGTGAATGAATATATAATATGTTGGTTTTCCCCGTTTGGGTTTCCAGGGGAAAAATATATGTGTAATGTGTGTATTTTCCATTGTATATTTTTTGTTCTTTTATTGAAAATATATTTGCAGTAAAATATTATATAGGGTTAAAATATACATTTGGGATTGGAGCAATTATTGGCTTCAGGGGGGTGCCTTTGTGTTCAGGCGTTTGGCCTGAGACTGTGATAAGCCTTGTTGTAGTGGGATATTTGTGGTATTGATTCTTCAAGTGAAAAGAAATGGTGAGCAATTCGAAAATAGATATCGATAAATTTAATGGGAGAAGTTTTGAGTTGTGGAATCTCAAGATGGAAGATATGTTGGTAGACAGAGATCAATGGATTGTGGTGGATTCGGGTAGTGCACCTACAATAACATCAATAGATGACTAGAAAAAGTTGGATCGGAAGGCGAAGAGCATAATCCGATTGTCTCTCAGATTCAGTATTACTAAATGTGTTAGGGGAAGCTACAACCAAGGAGTTATGGAATAAGTTAGGGAAATTGTATCAATATAAGTTCCTAGTAAATAAACTATTCCTACAGAAGAAGTTGTATAACTTGAGGATGAGAGATGGAGACTCAATGACAAAGCATCTAAATGCCTTCAATACTATGGTAAGTCAGTTATTATCTGTCGAGATTAAAATTTTAGATGAAGATAAGTGTATCAGTTTATTGTGCTCTTTATCAGACTCGCGGGATAGTCTGGTTTTGGCCATATGTAGTAATACAACTACCTTGAGTTTTGATGATGTGGTCCCATCCTTGTTGTTGGAGGAGATGAGATGGAAGAACATGGAAGGATAGAGTACATATGCATTATTTGCAAGAGGATTCTCCTAGGATAAAAATAGATCTAAGTCCTCAAGTGGGATATCTAATTCTAAGGGTAGATATAAATATCTTGGAAAATTTGTAAAGGTATGATGGAGATGTGTAAAACAAGGGCACTTCAAGAAGAAATGTAGATCCAAAAGTGTTGAGAAAGTGAAGGGATATGAGGGTGCTCCCTCTACAAAAGAAAATACCTCCAAGGAAGAATGAGGGGATGTGTATTTGGATTCTTCAAGCACACATGTAGATCATGAGGAATGGTTGGTTGACTCGGGTGCATCCTTTCATATGACTACCCATAGGGAGTGGTTCTATGAATATGAAAGGTATGATGGGGGTAATGTTTTCCTAGGTGATGACTCGACAAGAAGAATCATAGGAAAAGGAAAAGTCAAGTTGAGGCTCATAGATGGAAGGATTAGAACACTGCATGGTGTCCTGCACATCCCAGGATTGGACAGAAATTTGATTTCTCTAAGAAAAATGGATGATATATGGGTAATGATCCAAAAATCGAAGATTATCAATTACGCACTATGACCTAAATTTTATCAAGACCTTTTTCTGACAGTGCATGTGAATATGAAAACGACAAAGACTTAAATAATTAAGAGAAATAGTAGATATCACAAAGAAATAAAACCATCAACCAATTGTACACAAGAAGTTGATAGTTTTCTTTCTTTGTGATATTTTCTATTTCTCTGAATTATTTAAGTCTTTGTCATTTTCATATTCACATGCACCATCAGAAAAAGGTCTTGATAAAATTGAGTTCATAGTGTGTAATTGTTAAGCTTCGATTTCTAGATCAAGAGGTATCAGAGAAGATTGAATTTTGAAGGAACTGTGAATATGGGGAAAATCTTGACAAGAGCCAGACTCCAGAAGCTCGAGGAGATTAACCAAACAATTCAGCGAGAGAATGTTGAATTGAAAAGATTGGTATAGATTCCCAAGGAAGACAGGGAAATAATGTGAATGTTGATGTTGGCAACGAAAGCAAGGACATTTGGAGGAAGTCCTTCAGTTAGAAGCCCAAACCCTGTCAGGGATGATGGAACTCATCCATTCTGGAGGAAATCCAATGAGGAGGATTCATATACTCCTGCTACTCTGGTTGAGGAGAAATCAGTAGGAGATTCCATTGGCACATTCTCTTCACCAGTGGAAAGCATCCAATACACTCCAGAATCTCATGTAGTTGATCAAGAGGTGGAATTTGACCATCCGGATATTGTAGCATTTGACAAACATACCAAAGGAGTTAGTATGAGAATTTTATCCAAGTTAGGTTACCGAAAGGGACATTCAGAGCAGAGTTATGTTGAAGCAAAGCCAAGACAAAGCCATTTTTAATGCAGGGAAGATTTTGAGGAGCATATCTTTGTGGGTCGTTTATGGGAGCTCCGGTCATCTATTTTGAGTGTTGTTTCTTCTGTTGGGTTCTAGAGATCTAGGAGAGAAAGACCAGAACAGTATTATAGCCTTATGGCATTTTTGTACTATACGTATTGAGATTTGAATAGAAATAAAGAATCCTCACCCACTAAGACAAAGTCCTAGAGATGTAGGTGAGATTGTCGAACTTCGTTATCACTTCTCTTGTTATGGTTTGTTGTTTTTATTGCTTCATTTCAGTTTTGTATATGTGTTCATGGTTGTGATATATTCTCCTATATTATTCCTCTTTCATTAAGCTTCTTGAATGGTTAATAAACGCATGCATAATAACTCAACCACATTCATTTAAAATATCATCATCAGATCAAGTAAAAACGGTATCTGAGAAAGAAACCTGCAGGATGGTTCGAGGAGCAATGGTGTTGTTGAAGGGAGTTTAGATTGGAACTTTGTACAAGGTGAACGGAAGAACTATTAGTGATGGTTGTAATAGTTCTATTGTTCATGATATTGGAGCAGAAGAAGAAAAAATGCCTACAGTCTCTGGAGAAAAGGTTATGATGTGGCATCAAAGACTGGGGAATATTGGAGAGAAGGGTCTTTGACTAATACATGGTAAAGCTATGGTTGAAGGTATGTATAACTGCTCTCTGGATTTTTATTTCTGTGAACATTGTGTATATGGGAAGTAGAATCAGGTAAGATTCCCCTCTAGTGCAACGATGGCAAAAGGAATTTTATAGCTAGTGCATAGTGATGTTTTTGGACCTGTGTTGGTTCCATCATTGGGAAAATCTGTGTACTATGTCTCATTTATAGATGACTTCTAGAGGAATACTTGGATACATTTCCTCGGTAATAAATCTGAAGTATTTGACAAGTTTAAAGAGTTTAAGGATCTTGTTGAGAATCAAACAGAGAAAATAATTAAGGTGTTGAGGACATATAATGGTAGAGAGTTCTGCGAGAATGAATTTGCATAATTTTGTAAGAAGTGCGATATAGCAAGGTAGAAGACTACTCCATTTACACCTCAGAAAAATGGAATTGTAGAAAGGATGAATAGGACATTGATGGAAAAAGAAAGGTGCATGCTCAGTAGTGTCGGGTTAGGGAAATAATTATGGATAGAGGTAGTGGGTACTGCATGTTACCTAGTCAACAGATCACCCTCATCAACACTGGATGACAAGACTCCATAAGAGGTATGCACTGGTAAGAAACCTTATCTCACACATATCAAGGTATTTGGATGAGGCCTATGTTAATGTTCCAAAGGAAAATAGGATTAAGCTATATAAGAAGGTTGAAAAGTGTATATTTATTGGGTATAAAGATGTTCTCAAAGGTTATAATATTCGGAACCCAGAAATTAAGAAGGTTGGGTATAGCCAAGATGTGGTATTTAAAGAAATGAAGGATATTTTCAAACATGAAGTTCTACCAAGTAAGGAAGAACCATAGAAAATAGAGTTTGATCCAAAGGATGATGAATCAGACTCTACATAAGAACATGAATAAGAAGAAGAAGATCATCATACTCCAGTATTGAGGAGATTGGTGCGGGAAAAAAGGATACTGGAAAGGTATATTCCACCTTATTTCCGTTCAAATTTTTCTTTGTCTATTATTGATGATGATCCTAGAACGGTTAAGGAGGCAATAGATTCACAGGATGGACAACTTTGGGAAAAGGCCATGGTTGAAGAAATGACAGCCTTGGATAAGAATGAGGCTTGGGATCTAGTGGAGTTGTTGACTAGAAGAAATCACATTGGTGTCAAATGGGTATTTAAAAGGAAGTTTAATTCAAAAGGAAAAGTGGAGAAATACAAAGCTTGGTTAGTAGAAAAGGGTTATTCCTAGGTTGAGGGAATTGATTTTGGTGATATTTTTTCTCCCATTGTCAAGTTAACTTCTATTGGATTTATGTTATATGTTGTTGTTGTGTTTTATTTTGAATTAGATTAGATGGATATGAAGACAAAATTCCTACATGGGGATTAGGAAGAATAAATCTATATGAACAACTAGAAGGCTTTGTTGTGAAGGGAAAGAAGGAGTTGGTATGCAAGCTGAAAAAGTCCATGTATGATTTAAAAAAATCACTAATGATGTGGTATCAAAAATTTGATACTTTTATGATGGGACTTGGCTTCACAAGAAGCAAAGAGGATCATTGTGTGTATTTTAAATCAATTGGTGATGATTTGATTTATTTGGCCTTGTATTTGGACGACATGTTGCTTATAGGAAACAGAACAAGGAGATTATCTAGGATGTGAAAACTTAGTTGTCCTCTAAATTTGACATGAAGTATATTGGTGCTACAAATTTCATTTTGGGAATGGAAATTAAAATAGATCAAAAATACATGAAACTCTAGTTAAATCAGAGAAAATATGTCGAGACAATATTGCAGAGGTTTAATATGAAAGAATGTAAACTAGTCAGGGTCCCTATTCTTGTAGGTGTAAAGTTATATGTGGATCAGTGTCCCAATACATAGGAAGAGGAGGAGGACATGTCTCATGTTCCATATGCAAGTGTGGTTGGCAGTTTGATGTATGCAATGGTCTGTATTATACCAGACATTGTACATGCAGTGGGAGTTTTGAGCAGGTATATGTCAAAACTAGGAAATGAGCATTGGACAATAGTAAAGAGGGTTTTCAGGAATTTGTGTGGCACTAATAGTTATGGATTTTGCTACCAAGGAAGACTAGGTTGGGATAGAGTGTTGGACATACATGGCTTTGTGGATGCAGAGTGGGCTGGAGATTTGGATCGTAGAAGATATACAAGCGTGTATGTGTTTAACCTATTTGGAGGAGCAATCAGTTGGATGAGAAAAAGACAGTTTGTAGTGGCACTTTCAAATACATAAGTTGAAAGCATGGAAGCAAGGAAGCAGTATGGTTACAAATATTGTGTTCAGGTATTGGGTTGGCAAAACAAGTTGTAAGGATAGATTTTGATAATCAAAGTGCAATTTTTCTAGCAAAGAACCCAGTTTATCATTCAAAGACAAAGCATATTGATGTTCAATATCACTTTGTGAGAGACATGATTGAATAAAATAAGGTGTTGTTGATGAAGGTGGACACTTTTAATAATGTTGCAGATTCATTAACAAAATGTGTGAGTGTTGAGAAGTTCTCTTGGTGTAGACGATCTATGGGCATTGTTGCCCTAAATTGTTGACTATGTAACCCTCTATGCAAAGAAAACAACAAGTGGGACAGTGTTGGATATGTGTTATATTCTTTGCATGGTTAGAAGTAGTGTCTACAGTACGTCGAGCGTAATTTTTTTACTGGTTTTCGTGTCCATTTTTAGGCGATTTTTCGACACATGGTTTTTCATCGATGGTTTTCTATTTTTGGTTAAGGAATTAGGGTTGTTGACTAATATAAGTCATTGGGTTAGGGTTTTGGATGTTGTTGACTCATATATTTATATTGTATTGTAAACAATGTATGATGTGAATGAATATAGAATATGTTGGTTTTCCTAGTTTGAGTTTCCAAGGGAAAAATCTCTGTGTAATGTGTGTATTTTCCATTGTATCTTTTCTGTTCTTTTATTGAAAATCTATTTGCAGTAAAATATTGTACGAAGTTAAAATCTATAGGAAGGACAAAGGAGGATTTTTTTTTTATGAGAGGTATGCAAAGAGTTGAGTGAGGTTCATTATTTTAAATTATTCATCCTCCATTCATTTTAAATCAGGGATTTGATGAGCTATTGATAGCAGGGGTATCTTGCAAAGTGGTGGAAGGAATGAAGCAAGGCCGAGTTTTAATGGTGTTCTTAAGGTAACTATTTACTTGTTAAGTTTGTAGTATTAAAAGTCTGAATTATTTCATTGTTAATCAATTTTCTTGTATGCAGATAGAAGCCTTGAGCTTCACCATCATTGTTTTGTTCAATGTCTAACCTAGTTTTTTGCTTCTTATTCTTTATGTGCTTGGCTATTCTATTGTATGATGGTAAATTCCATCTAGAATAGTTAGAGACAACACTAGTTTGAATTCTCGCAGGGATTCGAAAGCATCAAAAAATCTATGAGAGTGTATGGGGTTATAAATAAATAAAAGATCAAATTGTTTTCTCTGGAATTATTTCTCTTTGTTTTTCTAGTTTGTTCATTTTTTCTTTTAATACAATAAACACAAAAATGAGAAATAACAAAACAATACTAATTTATTTATTTTATTTAAATTAATTTCAGTGCACATAATCTTTTTCTTTCTTTTATTTATTAGTTTAACTTTTCACTAATTGTAATATTAAAAAGAAAACAAAAAGATCAATTTCATTTGTTTCACTACGACATTTCTTTAAAACAGTTAAACAAAAAAAGTGTATTTTATTTCATTTCTTTTAATCAGTTTTAACCATTTCTTTCTTTCTTAATATTAGTTTAATTGTTTACTAATTACATATTTTAAAGAAAATACAAAATATCAAAACAATCTTAAAACATTCCATTTAATAAATTAATTTCAATTTATGTTTTTTTGTTTTTGTTTATTAAGTAGTTTAACCTTTTGTTTTATCAATTGCAAAAATATTTAAAAGAAAACAAAAGGTTCACTTCATTATGTTAAATCATCTTTAAGGTTTTTCTTCTAAATATTAACTAATTTAGTTTTAATTTGTTTAATTTAATTTTTTTTGTCTTGCACTTGTATTACTAATTTACACTAACTTTTATTTCATTTAAATTTCACGTATAAAAGAAAAACACAAAAATTAGAAAGTTGCAAAACTCATAAAAGTTAAATGTTACAAAATAATAAATACAAGTTCATGCTTAGACTCTTAGCTTTAGGGTCTAATGTGTTTTTCTTTCTGAGGATGACATTCCTGCCTCTTCCCACCTAGCCTCACAGAAGGTTGAGATGTTGGTATTGAAATTTCACAGTTTTGGCATCAACAAGGAGGATAACAACATTCCTCTTTGTTATAGCGTTATTTGCCAATATAGATGCATATGATGAGTTATTTGCCTATGTTACATCCCTTTCCTTGCTTGTAGGACTTAAATATCCCTTTTCCTCCTCAAAAACATATTTTAAAACCCTATTTATCAAAATGTATGTGACTTTCCTTAAAGAAATTTGTGTACATACATATGTTCCTTGTTAGCAACCTGCGTACATGTTAATTTGGTCTCAAAAAATATAATCTCGATATTTTGAGCAGAGTTTACAGAATTTTCCATTCCATAACTTTCTAAAGATCATACATAATGACTCCAACCATCAAAATGGAGTACAAAAGAGAGCCTTGGGGTGGAGGAAAAATATGGCTAAGAAATGCACCATTATTCTATCCTTTTGAAGATTATACTGCAAGTGCCCTATTTCCCTAATGTATGTGATTGTCCCCTCGTCCTGGAAACCCTTGTTTCTAGAATTTACATAAACCTTATCTTGTCAAGAATATCACCTTTGTCTTCCTTGGATTTGCTAGAGTGCAGAGTGTTGAAGGCACTCCTATACATATTCAACCTTGGGTGGAGGAAATTGGAGACTAGTTCCAGGACAGTGTCACGGTGGTTACAAGTTGTAACCAACCCCTTTTTCTATCATCAATAAAGAACTCTCATTCTTGTCAGATTCTGTGTTATTTCATGATTCTATAATATTATATGTATGTTATTTCGAATCTAACATTGAATCTAAAATATTTACAATTAGTTAGTTGGTGGGTAACTACTTTTTTGCAGTTGCATCTTTCTTTGTCTGTATAAATTTCAAAGGGTGGTTGTGAAGGAATTCCATAGTGAAAGACATCAAGTGGGATATACTCCAAACGTAGGATTCTAGATGCACTTTTCTTCCCTTTTCCTAAAAGTTAGTTATTATAGGTATTTATTCCCTATTGATTGCTTAATTAGAGTTTAAGATAAGTTTCCTTGGGTTTTGATTTGTTGTGTTTGTGACCCAAAGACCATAGGGAGTAATTTCTCGTAACACTCTCAACCAGTCAAGATAAACCTAATTGACATATACATAAAAACACACTTTTAGAAAAGAGAACCCGAGATAAAAAACACACATTTAAAAAAGAGAACCTGAGATAAAAAACACACTTTATATATATATATATATATATATATATATATAAAGTGTGTTTTTTATCTCAGGTTCTCTTTTTTAAAAGTATGTTTTTTATCTCGGGTTCTCTTTTCTAAAAGTGTGTTTTTTATCTCGGGTTTTCTTTTCTAAATGGTATCATAGCCATAAGAGTTGTGCGAATTGTACTCTATTCTTGTTCTATGTTCCCAATTTTCCGAGAGGGTAGTGTTGAGAGATTCACATGCTAAGGGTGAAAGCAAGAGGATTGACAGCTCATGTAAGTCCTACTGAAGGCGCAGAAGCCATTTAGGGAATTTGGAGCAACAGATCAAGTTATACAAACTCTTTGCAGTTTACCAGGTGTATTCAATTTTCATTGTCTCTTAAAGTTATAATGGATCCCAATATGAGTTATGATTTCAATTCTGCATTATCTACTTCTACTCAATCTATAAGAGATGCTCATAATAAACAATGGTCGTGGTTGAATAAGTTAGTCAACAAAACAACAAATGAACCATTGAATAATTCCCACATCATGTCTCAAGAATTTGACCCTCAACCAAACTGGTTTCTACCAGAGATAGATGTAGAAAAAATTTACGATCTTCCCATGTTCTGATTTCATGTTGCAAGTTTGTTTCACTTTATGTCTGTGAATATCCCGATCTCTCTTTCCCAGAGTGTTTATCAAATTCCTTTGATTAAAAGAGATGACATTGAATGGGGAATAGAAAATGGATATAATTATATCCATATTGGTCTTATTCAGTTCGGCATTAATCCGTCGGTGCGACCTGGTCTAAATACATCCTGTCTAACCTGTGTCCTCGATACCTGAATGAACAATTTCAATAATGCATTAATTGGCGGATTCCAAAATCCATTAAATAATGGACCAGCTTGGTCCTCGATTGTCTCCAGATATCAAGTCTCTCTATCTGACCCCTATATAAATGAGTTGCTCCAAGCGTTCATCCAGTTTCACGGTTTCAATGTAGATGATCAAGCCCGTATTTCCCAGTTACATACAACTATCTGTTTACACTTTGTTTCCACCACCATGCCTGCCATAAATCCCAAGTTAACCAAACAAGCATTAAAAGAAGGTGTCATAGTCGGTCCCGGCAATACTACACCACTTCAGTTGGGATTCAGCCAAGTTACTCTACCAGAAGAATGGAGTAGTGATTATCAGTCACTGTCCCAGAAATATCCACAGTTGGCCATGACAGCTCCCACACAGTTAAGAGTAACACCAAAGCATGATGGAAGCAGTAGTCTACAGTTCACCAACCTGCAACTATTACAACAACTCTGTCGTAGTCAGTCCTCAAAATCACATGTCCATACACCATTTCCAGATGCTAGTAGACAGTCTGTACATCATTCCCCTATACACAAACATCAGTCTTCCACTTCTAGTAGTTCTTGTGAGTTTTGTATCAAACCTTCTACTTCTAGATACCAAGTTCTGCCAAATCTAGGGTCACCTACCCATAAAGGCCATCATGTAAATTGCACAGTTTGTAAACAACTTCTTGAAGCAGTTCCTGAACTCAAAATGTTTTCTAGAGAGCCAACATCCTCTGCATTACTTCCACATAAGTCCCTTGGACCCAGTAACAGCACTCCACAGATCTTGAATGGAACATTGCAAGAAGATCTCCAATTCATCCATTTGCGTCATCCTACTACAGCAGAACCTTCTGACAAAATTATATCAATTACCAGTCAATTTGTTTGACCCAGAACCTTGATGAAGTAGCCAAGATGTTTTTACCTTGACCGAGCATAGTAAGAATCTCCACCATTATGTAGAAACACTTCAAGAAGGCAAAGAGGCCTTAATATCTAGGCTT
>WSFP011512550.1:0-12998 GCA_009831015.1 Picea engelmannii | reverse complement strand
TAATGGTCCCATCAGTGTGTGGATGACCATCGATATATAACAAGTTCTTCTTGTAAAGTTTATGGAAGCATAACCATTCATGCACATACTATACATGTAAATGCTATGATTGTATTTAATAATATTCAAGTAATCAAACCAATTATAAAGAGGACAACAAAATGATATAAGTGTTGCTAATTGTTTGGGAGGAGAAAATACGTGTGAAAAGATAAATGACTCAAGATTTGCAACATCTATTTTAGACTTGCCAATCATGTAATTATTACCACATACAAAGAATTTGGTCCCAACATCGGGTATAAGCACGGAAGATGACCAAGTGCCATATAAAGTGTGGTCATAACAAGTTTGGTATTTACTTTGTAGATGGTTAGGAAAAGAGAAGTCATCGCTACCCTTTAACAATTGAACCGACCTTGGTGTGTAATTGGACATTTTTGCTCTCAACACGTACAATTTTTTGGATCTCTTAGTAGAGATGTTTTGGGTAGTATTGATATCATACTTTAGCTCACTAAAACTATTGGTTGTCTCAACAAGGAGATGGGTTGGTTAATTTAGGACGAAACATAATTGATTTTTCTTCTAAATTTTCAAAAAATGAGCATATGGAAAGTGTTCATATGTGTCTTTTCTATATCACTTGTTGGATCCTTGAATGCAATTTAAGGTACTAGACCAACAACTTTGGGTAGTCAATCATTAATATAATGGGGCAATGTGACACGCCAAGGGTTCACCTTCGACCCTTCACATTTTGAACAACCACATATTACTAGGGTTTCATAAAAGAGATCATGTTCACAATGAAGTATTATCGGCCCATGATAGTTGTCATAATATGGCATGTTACAATTGGGGGGTAAAGTGGCTTTTCATTTTCATCTACCATTTGAATATAGTATCTTGCTCATGATAAGATATTGCAACATTTTTGGACTGGTGGAATATCCTACACATCTAAACTTGAACCCAAATCAGGATCCTACAAAATTCAATGTATAATTATTCAAATGCATTATAAACTCAATTAGATAAACAAAATATAGTCTTACTACAAATGACAAAGGATAGCTTGATGAACTTGGAATGATATGGAATGAATTGGAATTTGAAGAATTGGCCATTTGATATTGTCATTTTTTTGTTACATTTGAGCCAAAACCATGATCAAAACATTAAATTCTTAAAGGGAAGTTTGGGAAGCATGCAACATTATAACTTCACATTTGTTGGTATTTTAAAGTAAATGGTGCACCTAATTCATATCTAACACACTGGTGCTTATGTAATGACTAAATGCATTGGTGCACTAAATTATGATATGCACTAGAACAATAAGCCTTTGCAAAAAACTACATGAAAATAAAAACCTCCACAAAGTTATAATTTATGAGGTATTCACTTCTAATTTCTTTGTAAATTGTTTATTTGATGCGTTTAAGTCTGTAAGTGACATTATGAGCCAAAAAAACAAAAACAAGACAACACACTCGTTAAAAAAAATGCACTCGTTTATCATCATTCTGTTGAAATATCAAGCAAAAAAATGAGTGGGAATTTCATTTTGTAAAGTTAAGTTTATAAAAGAAAGTCCTAGTCTCTATTCCATTCTTTTTTTAAGAGTTAGAGGGGATACTTGTGCAAAAGAGATTTATTAGGGAAGATTTTGGAGCGGATAATTTTTTATAAAGAGTCGAATTTGCAATAGATCATCGTAGGTCACATACAAATCTGCATAGGAGAAAATTAAGATATGTAACTTCATTCTATTCATCTCAAATTTACCTTCAATTGATTCAAAAATTCTATAAATATTTTATTTATTCATATTAGTATTTATAGTGCATTTTCAAGAAAATAAAAAGGTTTCATAATTACCAAAAAGCATTGTAAACCCTAGTTTTCTTGTTGCTTCTCTTTTGTTTTATGTTGCTGCAAACTCTAGCATTGGGTATTTATTCTCTACTTTAACAATGAGATTATTTTAGGTAATGAATATTTATTGGCTTTGTGTATTTGTATATGGGGCTTTGGGTATTTATTGGATTAGAACCACTTATTATATTGGATTCCAAACCCTATCACAATTAACTTTTCTAAAACACTGTCATGGTTCATGGTGCACACTTTACATAAACAATGCACCAAAATTTTAAAATATTGTATTAATTGCACAATTATGGAACTATTTGTTATTAAAAAATGTTATCTAGTTTATTGGTATACATTATACTGATAAAAATAATATATTTGATTTATTTATATGTTTAAATTATATGTATAGGATAATGTGTGTCATGCAAAACTAAAACTCAAAGAAAATTCAAAAGATTGTTTAGAATTTGAGTGGAAAAGAGCATAAAAGTTTTATGGAAATATTGCAAAGATAGGAATTAGGAGTATCAAAATGTGATTAATATAAAGTTATTCTTTGACTTTTTATTATAAATGTGCTTCTTAACAATAATTGCTAAGATGTTTCAAATATTCGATTTTGTATTTGTTGAATGTTGTGTAGGGACCAACAATAAGGGAATAGAAGGTCATCCTAAGAAGATAAAAATCATGAAGGATGTAAATGAATGTGAATTGTTCTTTAGTTCCTTTGAAGTGGTGTTGGAAGTTAATGATGGGGGGAAAACACTGGATATAGCATAAATAACGCATATACATTCTTTTAATTTACAATACAAAAATCAATCCAGTGACTTCAAGAATCAAGTTATACATAAACTAAAGAAAGTGTTTTTGGAGCAATGGTCAATAAGACCCATGCGACTTCTAATAGAAAAAACACAAACAAACAAAACAATACATTTAAAATATGTTAGTGTTAAACATGTTTTTTTGTAGTATGCATACACTAGTCCAAAACATTATCAAACTAATATTTTTGCTATATATATTTTCATATAAACATTAATCAATTTGTTTTATTGTGCTTTTAGATTATTAGGAAGATTGATACAATTCCATAGGATCACTAGTACACATGGGCTCAAAATGCGATGAAATATTTCCACGTTTCTATAATTCGTGGAAAAATGCATTAAAATTTTGACTTTCTTTTATTTTTTTTTGTTTGGCCCCAACATTCGCCGATATAGAGACAGATTAAGAAAATTGTCTCTATATCCATGAATCTTCGTCGCTATAGCGACACTTGTGCCACACGTGCGAACCACATGTGCAGTGCAACGGGTATTGACTTTTTTTGGGGTCAACTTGTTTATTTTCATCGCTATATCGACAAACATCGATCTATAAATACATTTCTTTAAGACAGATTTCGACAAATTTGCTATAGTTGCGACAATTTTTCTAGTGATTGTTTGAGCTGTGTTTTTTCTGTCACGTATTGGCTTAACACATCCAATTCTCAATCTACATAGCTCAAATTTTAGACTTGCAAGGTTAGTATTTTTAATTTTTTTGTCTCTTTTAATATAAAGCTATGTTAAGAAATTTTAATTTCAATTTTTTAACATGAATATTTTAACCAAATTTATTTTTTTTAATATTGTTTTTTCGAAATTTAGCATTGCTACATATATTTCGTGTGATTGAACGTCGAAGTATATGAATTTTTAAATTAATTTTTCTTTCAATGTTTGAACAAAATTATTTTTTTCAAAATTTAGCATTGCAACATATATTTCCTGTGATTGGACCTCGAAGTATATGAAATTTTAATTTTTTTTTTTTTTTTAATATTTAATTGTTTCTTATAGGCTATTACAGTGTCAAATAAATATACTATGAATGAAAATGCAATGAGGCTTCCTCAATTTAGAGTGGCATTGGAGGCGAAGGGCGATGGAAAATGTTATTTCCCTTGCAATGATTGCATGGGCTTGCAAACAAGAAGAATTTAAATAACAACAGCTGAAAAACATCCTAGGGAGAAGGGGCACGCTGTAGGGGGTTATGAGTATCATCCTTTGGTAAGACGTTATTCAGTATATAATGTATACTTTGTAATAGTGATCATGTCATGTATTTTTTGAATGCTTTATCATTTTGATATATGTTCTATCCACACTAATTTTAATACATTGTTTGTAAATATAATGACAATGCCCCCAAAATGTCGACCGCCAGAGAGTTATTTTCCAAATAGTAGCAGAAATACTACTTTACAAGGTGAGGAACATGGAGATCATAATATTGAAGATTGAGTTCTTAATGATAATATGGACGAAGATAACATTATTGATATAAATCGGGAAGATGAGATACATAGATTGATTCAAGACACATTTGCTCCATTGGATGGGGACAACTGGGATGATATTCATGATGTTGATCCTTTACTCGAGAAGTCATGACAACCTCTTTATGAATGCTCAACAGCAAATCTTCTATATGCTATATTGTTGTGGTGAACTTGAAGGGTTTGAATGGTTTATCAAACACCTGCATCACAAAGATCCTAAGGTATGTAATTTATTATTTATGTCACGCTGACATGTACATAAAGGTTGACTATTTTCCTATATTGTTATTGTTAATTAATTCGTAAAGCAGGGATGCGATATTTATGATTAATATTGTTTACATTGACTTATTTTTTTGAAGGATGTAGATTGTTAGGTGAATTTCTATTACCACCGTCAAATATTTTACCACGCACATATCGAGAAATATCTGTGATTATGAAAGAAATTGGAATGGAGTATCAAGCTATTGATGCATGTCCAAATGATCATATCATATACTATGGAAAATATTCATCAGAAAATGAATGCCCACAATGTCAAATAAGTAGATATTGAACCGATCAAGCAACAAAAACGATGCCTCGCAAAGTTCTTCGTTATATTCCCATAATTCCATGTTTCCAACGAGTGTTCATGTGTCAAAGTATAACACAATTTATGGATTTCCATGTAAAGAACAGAAGTGAAGACGATGTTCTTCGAATACATGCAGATGGTTTTGCATTAAAGAACATTGAAGAAAAATGACCAATTTTTAAAGAAGAACCTCGTAATGTTAGACTTTCATTGGCCGATGATGGTGTCAATCCATTTGGAGAGCTTCGTTCTACTTACTCAGTGTGACCCATTTTTGTTATAAACAATAACCTTCCTCCTTGGATGTCGATAAAGAGAGAGAACACAATGTTGGCAATGATTGTTCAAGGTATTTATTTAACTTGTCTTTATTTACTTGAAAGTATGACATAATATTTCATTTCTTTGTTTCGTGCATGATAATTATATCTTTTATATATAAGGACGTATAACTAAATATAATTAATGTATGTTGAACCAATTAGGCAAGTACCAAGTTAAAGATGTGAATGCATATATTGAGCCTCTTATCGATGAGTTGCTGAAGTTATGGGTTGGCATCACTATGTATGACATCTCTAGACCAATAGGGAAAAACCGATTTCAATTCCATGGAATACTTGCATGGAGAATTCATGATGCTCCCGGGTTAACACATTTTTGTGGTATGTAACTTTCCGTTGCACTTTAATATTATATAATTTTTTGAAAATGTCATGCATTTTAAAAAATTGTAATCATAATTTGTTACATTAATTCATATATCTTGCATGTCTTCAAACAAAGGGTAAATTTGCATGTCCAGTTTGTGGTCCTAGGATAAAATCTCATCATTCAAGAATTTCAGGAAAGGAGGTGTTTGATGAGTATAGGCACTTTGTTCCTAAGAACCATAGTTATCAAACTACCACGAAGAATGACACATCACCTATGGAAGTTGGAATATAATAGAAATCGTCAAGGTATGAAAATTATTTATGTATCATATATATAAATCTTTTGATTTTTTTAAGTGATTTTTTTCAACACGGTACATAGCTATATTAATTAATTAGTGTTAATGTGATTTTGTTTATGTTTCATGAATGTCGTTAAGGAACGAATGGGCTTCCACGAGGAATGAAAATTTACCTGATACAATTCAGTAGGTTTCCCTACTACGAGTGATCCAAAAGGGATCCCAGAGCCAAGATGGGGTCTAGGAAGGCCTAAAAATCAAAGTGCTCAGAATCTCTTCAAAATAGACGTGTGTGTAGGTCTCATCAATATGAACCCAACGCAACTTGAACAGGCTCAAATAAACGTCGTATGCGAAAGATATCGCGATCTTTTCGTTTTTTCAAACATGCAAAAAAAAAGACGTTGACTGTACAGTTCGTACAATGCTGACGTGGCAGATGACTGTACAGGTCGTACATACATACAACTGATGTGGTAGGGTGCATTGGCTCTGACATGGGCAGGTGCATATGTGGACGAGTCAGGTCGTGACACATGGCACCACTGCAAGGGTGACATGTGGCACGGGCTGATGTGGCAGGTACAGGTGGCACAGGCTGACGTGGCAATGGGCTGATGTGGCATGCCGACTGGGCAAATGTTGTGGATAGTTGGATGAGTGATCATTGGACGCATGGTGTATAGGTGGACGAATAACATGGTGCCATGTGGCCCAGTCTTGGGCTTCCACGTGGCACTCCTCCATTGGTCAATTTATTGGATGTTTGGGAAAAATTATGGAGGGTCCATGGGCATCGAACCCGTGACCTCCATGGGCGCCAAAGTCTTCACGTAGGCCGAGCTACCAACCCACCTACATGGTAATTCTTAACCCTATAGTTCACCACATCTATTTAAGTTTGAATTGTGGTGAGTTTGGCGAAGGATAGGGCTGGGGCCTAGCCCCAGCCCCTGACGCATCCATAGAACCATACCACGGGACCCTGCTATGTATATTGTTTGCGCGGATATGTGTTGGCCTATCCCTGGCGCATATTCCCGAACCATATGACTCGGTCCTCCAATATTTAGTGCTGATGTTTGTGCCCCTGATCGCGAGCATATAACCATATGATCCAGATCTTTTACGTTTGGGCGCAGATTGTTGTGGATTAGCGCTGGTCGGCCGGGCTAGCCCACCGATCAGGGCGCTTAACCAGGGGCCTAAAAAACCGGGGCTTAACCATATTTGGCGCGTGGAGGATAGAGTTGTGGGCACATGGCCACAACATATGACCGAGAGCAAGGAATCCAGGAGGGGGCCAACGAACTAGCGCCAACCCAGGGCCACATGGAGGATGCCCAGGTGACCAGGAGCCCAAGGAAAATGGGTTTCATCTGGAATTTATGCCAATTAGTGGGTTTTTTACTTTATTATAAATATTTTAATGTATTTTCAGCCTATTAGGGGGGATTTAATCCATTTTTGGACGATCTTGGGCCCTTTTTGAGGCCAGATATTGGGGAGAAGTTCGGAGTTTGTTACCAACTTCAGGCCTATATAAACCAGAGGCTCTTGAAGCCAAAGGAGGGAGGTTTAGATCAGGAAAATGCTGATGAGTTTTTGAGGCAAAGACATTTTTATGCAGGGAAGCCATTGAGGAGAGCACCTTTGCGGGCCATTTCTGGGAGCTCTGTTCATCCGTTTTCAGTGTCGTTAGTTTTGTTGGGTTCTTGAGATCTGGTAGAACATGACCAAATCATTTTGTAATCCTTTTGGAACTGTTATGATGTACTTTGAAAGCTTCGAACAAAAATAAGAAAGCCTCACCCACTGAGACAAAGACCCGGAGACATAGGCGATATTGTTGATTTTCGTTATCAAAACAGGTGACCAGGAGCCAGAGGAAAAGGGGATGCGCCCAGAATTCATGCCAATTAGTGGGTTTTTGACTTTATTATAAATATTTTAATGGATTTCCAGCCTGTTAGGGGGGATTTAATCCATTTTTGGAGGATCTTGGGCCCTTTTTGAGGCCAGATCTTGGGGAGAAGTTGGGAGTTTGTTACCAAATTCAGGCCTATATAAACCAAAGGATCTTGAAGCCAAAGGAGGGAGGTTCAGATAAGGAAAATGCTGATGAATTTTCAAGGCAAAGCCATTCTTATGCAGGGAATCCATTGAGGAGAGCACCTTTGCGGGCCATTTATGGGAGCTTCGTTCATCCGTTTTTAGTGCCGCCAGTTTTGTTGGGTTCTTGAGATCTGGTAGAACACGACCATATCAATTTGTAATCCTTTTGGCACTATTATGATGTAATTTTAAATCTTTGAACAGAAATAAGAAAGCCTCACCCATTGAGACAAAGGTCCGGAGACGTAGGCGAGATTGCCAAACTCCGTTATCACTTTGGTGTTCATGGTTTGTTGTTCTTCATGCTTATTTCCAGATCTGTATATTTCTTAATGGATGCTATGTTTCCTCTTTCATTAGTTTCCTAAATGGTTAATTAACACATGCTTTAAAAACTCAACCATTGTCGTTAAAAGATCTTTTTCGGATCAAGTGGTATCAGAGCTAGTTGACAATTGGTTTTTGAGTTTGCATAACTACCAGGAAAATGGCATCTAAAGAGGGAATTTCTCAAGATGAGAAGGATATGCGAACTACTCTCTTTTCTATGGCAGATATGGTGAAGGTGTTGTATGAATATTAATTAGAACGAAAGAGATCGGTTCAAGAGAAAGCTTCAAAGAACAACAAAAGCGAAGAAGAATTGAAGGAATTTCCTTCTACACCAAATTCAGAAAACATCTATGAGGTATGCAGTGGAAGTCACTCATCAATTTCTCATTGTTCCCAACAAGATGGTTCTTTTGGTGCATTTGAAAAACATACAAGAGGTATAGGCTTGAAATTGCTAACCAAGATGGGATATGAAGGAAAGGGCCTTGGAAATAAGGGCCAAGGTATCATTAATCCCATAGAGGTTGTGGAAAGACCTCGTTATTTAGGATTGGAATATGATGAAGAGGATATTGGAGCATTCTCCAAGATGGAATCTAAAACATCGAAAGCCAGTAATGCTTCGAATGACCAGCTTAAGTCATTGCGGGAACACTTCACGAAAGGTGATGGTGTATCACTCCCTGATGATGATAGTGAATGCAAATCATCCCCAAATAAAAGTGAAGATAAGCAAGACAACTATATTGGTCATGGTTTTTCCAATTCTCTTTTTTATTACAAAAAACATAATCATGTAATCCAAAACTTGTGGAATATGTATCCTTGTACGTTTTGTCATTCACCTAAGCATTGTGTTTCCAAGTGTTGGAAGAGAAAATATTTGTACAAGAATTTTATGTCGACCAGGAAGAATACATGACATAAAGACTCAACTCCACAACGGAAGAAAGAGAAGGGAAAACAAGTTTGGATGCCGAAAAACCACTGCACTTATTGCAACAAGGGTGGACATCAAAAGGCTAAATGTTGGAAGCTTAATCCAGAGCTTCGTCCAAAGAAGGAAAAAAATGATTGCAAATGTAGTCAAGAAGGAAGAGGCATTACCAACGAAGGAAGAGGCATTACCAGTGAAGCAAGAGGAACACCATGAAGGAAAGAAAACAATCACTTGGTTATGCTAGAAGTGGATGTCACATCTTCATTGTATTTTGCTTCCATTAATGTAATCACACATGTTGGAATGATGACCTGTTATAACATCATTTTTGTACAAAATAGTGTTTTGTTTTTATCCTTATGAGTATGTAATTAGTAAGGTTAATTTTGTAACCTTTTGGAGGACCAAAAGGTCTTTAGTGGGGAGGTGTGATCCAAAATGGATCCTGGATCCAAGATGGGGTCCAGGAAGGCCTAAAAATCAAAGTGCTCAGAATCTCTTCAAAACGGATGTGTGTGTAGGCCTCATCGATACGAACTCAACACAACTTGAACAGGCTCAAACGGACATCGTATGCGAAATATATCACTATCTATTTGTTTCATCAAACATGCAAAAAAAAGATGCTGACTGTACAGCCCGTATAGTGCTGACGTGGCAACTGAATATACAGGTCGTACGTCCATACATATGTCATGGAAGGGTGCATTGGTGCTGACATGGGTAGGTGCAGAAGTGGACGAGTTAGATTGTGACATGTTTCACCAATGCAAGGGTGACACGTAGCACGGGCTGACGTGGAAGGTACATGTGGCACGAGCTGACGTGGCAATGGGCTGATGTGGTAGGTACAATGACATGCTGTCTGGGAAGATGTTGTGGACACATGGACGAGTCATCATTGGACACGTGACGTACAGGTGGACGAATAGCATTGTGCCACATGGCCTGGTCTTGGGATGCCACGTGGCACCCCTCCATTGGTCGATTTATCGAATGTTTGGGCAAAATTATGGAGGGTCTGTGGGGGTTGAACCCATGACCTCCATGGGCGTCGAAGTCTTCACATAGGCCGGGCTACCAACCCACCTACAGGGTGATTCTTAACCCTATAGTTCGCCACATCTATTTAAGTTTGAATTGTGGTGAGTTTGGTGGAGGATAGGGCTGGGGCTAGGCCCTAGCCCCCGACGCATCCATAGAACCATACCACGGGACCCTGCTATGTATATTGTTTGCATGGATATGTGTTGGCCTAACCCTGGCACATATGCCCGAACCATATGAATCGGTCCTCCAATATTTAGCACGGATGTTTGTGCCCCCGATCACGGGCATATAACCATATGACCCAGATATTTTACGTTTGGGTGTGGATTGTTGTGGATTAGCGTCGGTCAAACGAGTTAGCCCGCCGACCAGGGCGCTTGACCAGGGGCCTAAACAACTGAGGCTTAACCATATTTGGCATGTGGAGGATAGATATGTGGGCACATGGCCACAACATATGACCGAGAGCTAGGAATCCAGGAGGGGCCAACGTACTAGCGCCAACCTAGGGCCACATGGAGGGTGCCCAGGGTGAACAAGAGCCCGAGGAAAAGGGGCTGCGCCTGGAATTTATGCCAATTAGTGGGTTTTTGACTTTATTATAAATATTTTAATGGATTTTCAGCTTGTTAGGGGGGATTTAATCCATTTTTGGAGGATCTTGGGCCCTTTTTGAGGCTAGATCTTGGGGCGAAGTTGGGAGTTTGTTACCAAATTCATGCCTATATAAACCAGAGTCTCTTGAAGCCAAAGGAGGGAGGTTTAGATCAGGAAAATGATGATGAATTTTCGAGGCAAAGCCATTTTTATGCAGGGAAGCCATTGAGGAGAGCACCTTTGCGGGCCATTTCTTGGAGCTCCGTTCATCCATTTTCAGTGCCGTCAGTTTTGTTTGGTTTTTGAGATCTGGTAGAACATGACCAGATCAATTTGTAATCCTTTTGGCACTTTTATGATGTAATTTTAAAGCTTCAAACATAAATAAGAAAGCCTCACTCATTGAGACAAAGGCCCGGAGGCGTAGGCGATATTGCCGAACTTTGTTATCACTTTGGTGTTTATGGTTTGTTGTTATTCATGCTTATTTTCATATCGGTATATTACTTAATGGCTACTATGTTTCTTCTTTCATTCTTCCTCTTTCATTAGTTTCCTAAATGGTTAATTAACACGTGCTTTTAAAACTCAATCATTGTCGTTAAAAGATCTTTTTCAGATCAACGAGCACCTACAAACAGTTCATCTATTTGATACAATGCATATCGGGAAGAATATAACATAATTGTTATGGCGAATCTTAGATGGAAGGACTGACAAAGAAAGAATTGGAAAGATTTGTAATGACATCGAGGAAGCTAATCACACATTGCCAAGTGTGTTTATTAATTCTAATGGTGATGGTCGAGAACAAAATATTAGTCTTCCATGGTTATTGACAGAGCAACAAAGCAATGTTGTAAAAGAGGTCATTCGAAAAATTAGGTTTCCAACGGGGTTTTCATCGAACATACAAAATATCTTAACCAAAAAGGTGATTTTGGTGGGGTTAAAACACATGACTGGCATAAATTCATTAAGGTAATTATTAGGTATATTTCCATATTGGTATACATCTTTTTAGTAATTTTTTTCTCTTATTTGGAAATAAATATTAATGATTTTATTTTTGTTACAGTATGTTCTACCTCTATCTCTCCCAGACAACTTTGACAACAACATAAAACAAGTTATATATGATTTTGACAAATACATGAGGTGAGTAATGCAATTTTATATGGAAAATGTTTCTTCAAGTGCTTTGTAGCAGAACTTATTGACATATTGTGTTTTATCTGCAATTTTATATATGCCTTGATATTGTTCAAACCTGTTATTTTGTTGCATAATTTGTAGGTGGATTTCATCTAAAGAAATCCATAAAGAAGATATAAGGTATTGGAAGAGAGAAATTCCCCGACTAATGTGTGAAATGGAGAAGTATCTACCTCCATCATTTTTCAATGCACAAGAACACTACCTCATACACCAAGTTGAGGAGATTGAATTATGTGGACCAGTACACACAAGATCAATGTGGATGGTGGAGAGGTAGTTGAAGTCATTGAAGGATTTTGTCACAAAGAGCACGTCCTGAGGGTTCTATGGTCGGGGTCTATATGGTATATCAATGCATGGTTTATATTAGTCAATATCTTCCTAAATTAGCATAAAATATGAATGTGCCTCTCAATTGGCATCTCGACTCCATCAACAAATTTGAAGGGGAAGTCCTATTGGGGAAAGGTAGAATGAGGACCATGAAAGGTAATTAGATGTTGTAGATTTAATATATTATACATTTAAATTTTCAATTTTATATTATCATACTCATTTATTTATTTTTATTCCATCAACTATATTAAAGTTTTCCAATGATAGCTAATTAATGATATTGAATTGTTATTTTTTCATATAGTTGGTCGAAAGTGGGATGCTCTACATTTATACATTGCAAAAAATCTTGATTGGATGGAGGATTGGATAGAACGATGTGAAGAATACTATGGTAGGTTATCATGGGAAGGGTCAGTAAGATGATTAAAACATCACATTGTGATCGACATGAATTTCTTGATCTTATGCAAAGGGAAATTGATTTAGCCTTTGGTTTAAAAGATAAAAAGGCAAGTATATTCACCCAAGTATTTTTTGAAATATATATTTACTAAGTCCATATTATATGACATTTATTAATTGACAATGCATTTTTTACTTTCTGTCCGTGTTGCAGTTGAAACACCACAAGGCTATATGGTGTAAT
>WSFP011512549.1:0-12998 GCA_009831015.1 Picea engelmannii | reverse complement strand
TGGCACATGAGTTGACCACCTGTGTTGGAGAGGCGGTCAACAAGGAGGTCTGAAATTTGTGCCCTATATTGGGTATTTGGTTGGATTAAGTGATGCGCACTTGTTGAAGGAAGACATTTTTGGCATTTATGGTGTTTCTCTTGAAGGAAGGTGTTACAACTAGGGTTTGCATGGTTATTTCTTGATGAATTGTAAGCATTTTTCTGCAAAACTTCTTAAATGAATGGTTGTAGTCTTATTTTATTGTATGTATTTATAATTTGCTGAATCAAAACCCAAGGTGACTAGCAAACAAGTAGGTCCTTGTCTCATGTCCCCTTAATAGAGAAACTTTCAGCTATTGAAGAAGAAGAAGAGAGCCTAGCCGTAGCTACACTCCTTTTTCTTCCTCTCCTTTGCTAGCCGTACCATTTAGACTTCAAGAAGAAGAAGACGTCCTAGGCCTAGGTTATCTACACTTAGGGCCGTTTTTCTTTTAGGGTTTGATGAAAGAACCTTGCTGTAGCAACACTCTCCCTCATTAAGCCTTCTTGTCTTGATTTTTTGCTTCATCTGAGCTAGCCATTTTGTCGAGAAGGAGGAGAGAGCACAAGGCCTTGCTTTAACAACACCGGAGTGAACCTCTCTCCCCTAGGGTTTTGATTTTGATGCCTTGCCTTAGGAACACCTCAAAACTCTTCCCTCTAGTCCTTAAAATCTTGCCTCCTTCAACTCTTGCATCCTTCACTTATGACTCCATTAAACCCTAAGGCACGGATCTGAAAGTCCTCCAACATTGAAGTGAAATTGATCAAACAACTTTCAAAACTCTTTGAATCTCAAACCCTAACTACACTACCCCTAGCCTAGACTAACCTACTAAGCCTAAGTTGCTGATGTCATCATTGGTTATTTCATCTTCAATGCAACAATGTCTTGTTTTAAGAGCAATTGAATGGTGGTTTAGGCATTAATTGGATAAAGTGTTGATTGGTTACCTTGAACGCCACATTGTTCCAATATTTATTGGTGAAGTGTTATATCTTTTCATTGCTATTAATAAACATTGACTTCGTCAACACTTATTGCTACATTGCTCATATATTTATTAGATAGTCTTATGAAGTACTAACCCATTGAAATATAGCTTGCATATATTAGTTTGCTGTTGCTTTGTTCCAGGCAGGTGTTCTTCATTGGGGATTTACTTTGTTATTGGCTGTTTAGCCGGGATTATCTATTTGGTGGTGACTTGTGAAGAGGGAAATCTTATCTTTGTCCTATTAGCCTTTGCCTCTTCAAAACCACAGGTCACCAAGGACGTCTCCCCTGGGCCTAACCTCCCTAAAGAGAAGGAACCTCCCCATCGTGGTGACATTGGGTGGGATAGGTTCCTGTTACACCAGTTTGGCCTTCCATATTATAGCCTTTTCTCCATATGGGGACATGTGCTTGATCTTTAGGAAAGCATGCGAGAATCTAGAATCTATGATTTCAAAAACAAACGTGTCTCGCAAAATTGATGTATCAACAACACATAGAATATATGGAAACCAACAATAAAATGAAGTTACACAATTAATATACATATATACAAGGAAAGTGCAAAAGAAGAAAGTGAAATAAAATACAAGGAAGAAGTAAAGATATGAAAGTACAATACAAAGGAGAAGGGTTAGAGAGATTTATGTTACAATGGATGCCCCCATGGGCATCAGATGTTTACACTGAAGACCAACTCAAGGTGTTGCCCTTTCATTGGCAAATTTAGCTTTATGTCGTCCAACTAGCTGAGATGAGTTATCGAAAGACCTTTGTTCATTACCCTGCCTTCTGATATTTTGATGGAATTCCTTTTCTCTAGTTCTCAACCATCTGATTAAACCTTCTCTGAATCCTATCTGGTGAAGTTTCCTTTGTGCGATGGGGAAAAGCTTATAGTTTATCTTTACTGACTTTTCTTTGAAATGCTTGGCATGTTCCATAATAGGGATTATATGTTGAATGGTATCTTCGATATCTTCAAATTCATCATGAGTGATATCATCCTTATAATCCTTCACAAGATTTATTCTATTTTTTCTTCTTTTGCTTGAAGTACCCTTTTCGATTTTTACCATCCTGGGATCTCGATCTGATTTAGCATTCATTTCTGTGTGATCACCAGGTTTTTCTATTTCTTTTTTCTTTTTATATTTTTCCTGTCCATCAAAGATATCCTCTTTACCAAAGTAGATTTGCCCCGACTCTATGACATATGGAATGGATGGACCAATTTTTTTTTCCAACTCATCCTGACCATTAACTGACTCATCTGATAGCTGAAGAGTTGATGCTAGCAATGCTAACACAACTAACATATCTGACCCAGTTCCTGATTCTGAAGATACTACATTAACAATCTTTTCACTTGGAGTTTCTTGAAGAAATAGACCATCAAAGGAATCCACAATGTTTGCAAACGAAGAGGGTTTAGAGTCAGTGCGCGGGTGGGTCCAGAATCAAATTGGTCGAGTAGGCACAGAGTTGGCTGGTTTGATCGATTTGGTATCAAACCGGCTTCGACTCGACCGGTTCGATACCAAACTGATCATCGAGCCGAGTTGAAGGACAGTTCGACTCTGCCAGCCATCTGCTCAACAGGTTGGGCAGTTGGATATCAAATCAGGTCGATTTTAAAAACTAAGTGTGGTATACACTCTTAAACAGTCTTATCTTACACTCCCAAGTCCTTGCATAGATCCATGTAAGATGGCATTGTTGTTTTGATAGCTAACATACAACCTAAGGATGTGATGCCAGGTGTCCTCTCTAGTTTCCTTGCAGTCACAGTGGGGATTTGAAAGGGTCTTTGGCTTTTAATGCTTAGAGGGACTCTATTCCTGGAGCTTCCCTTACTAAGTTCCTAGGAGGATGTACATAGGTAACGTACAAGGGAAAGATTCAGATGAGACTACTATAAATGACATCATGTGACAAGGATTGAAATATTTCTCAGTTATCGATGATGAATGTTACCCCCCTAGGCTAGGGGTAACTAAGGAGGATCATGTCTTGAGGCCCATAGGTAGCAGACATAGAGTGTCGAGAGTCAAATTGAGCAGCAGAGCCCGCATGGTCCCTCCTATTCATGTTGATCACCACTCATCACCAGCAACAGAGCAACATCCACTACATCGGCCTGGTCCTAGAAGACAACAGGTCTTGCTTCATGAGGTAACAAGTCTGGTGCCATGGTAAGTGTCACTTTAATATTTGAAGCATTTGAACATGTTGCGAAGAATCCTTCCTTGATTATGAAACGTTTGCTTGGAAATTATACTTTTTGCCTAATTTCACCTTGGTGGTTGTCATTGTGTCCTAGCAAGTTGGTCACCCTCGGGACAAGGGTTGTTATTGGGTGGTTCCTTGAAGGGTCATCATACCATTCCCATCCATACTTACCACCTTCCATCCTTCTTCCCCTTCGTTTCCTCGTCTTTTGGGTTTCTGGGCTCATTGACCCAAGAAGGGATTGCACCTCATTTCATGGGAAGAAGGGGCTAAAGGCCCAGAGGTATCGTAGCTAGCAAAAGAGCCAATGTTATCCTTCTAGATGCTCACCCTCAAGTCCTGGGAACAATGAAAGGCTTCTCCAAAAAAATGAAGGACCAACAAAAGAAATCACATAATTAATAAATGTCCCTGCTTGTTGATGAAATGCATTTTGCAGTGTCCCTTGCTTTCCATTACATATGGCACCCTATGTGTTTCTAGCTTCAAGTGTCATTACAATACTCTTTACTTTCCATTGCACATAGTACTCAATGTTTTGGACCTTAATCAATTAATGGCAATAAAAGGGCTTGGAAAAATGTTGCATTGTGGATGAAGGGAAACACACCCTCTACAAAGGCACCCATAAATGAGACAATATGAACCCTTGTATGTCAAGAACCCCATGCCTAGAAGTCTTGCCCCAATCCACTTCATACTCATCACATGAACTAGATATGGTCTTCTTGGGAAACATTCCTTGATTTGGGGATTGGTTAACCCAATAGGATGCCTTGACAACCCTCCCATACCTAAATTTGGCAAATTTTATAAGGTCTTTGAGCATGTGTTTAATTTGAAAAGGGGAGTTTGATGCATACGTTTGGGTGGTTCTCTTATTAGATGTGGCTTGGCATGATTCATATGACTTGTGGACCCTTGGAGGGCATACTTGTTTGTCTTTGCAGGACTTTGCCCATAGGCTGGATGCTAGACCCCACATTTGGGGCACTATTGATGATGAGCATTGTGCATGGAAGATGAAGGATGTTTCCTTTGGAGGCATCTTGGCATGGTTAGAGGATGGAATTCCACCCTTCTCCACTTGAACGTTCTCCTTTGGAGGCCTAGACGTCACCCTCCTAGGCCATGGCGTCACCTAGGGGCTAGGGTGTGATGGATTTGCCTGGTGGATTGATGGAGGAGGCACTAACATGGAACTTGGCACATGAGAGAGTGACATATGGCCTTTGGAGGCCCAACGTCCCACATTTTCAGCCTTAACGTCACTCCTTTGAGCCTAGCGTAACCCTACTAGGGCATGATGTCACCCTCTTTAGGGTTTTATCTTATGTAAAATTCATTTTTTGTAAATTGAAAGGGCAAATTAAGAAGTAGGCCCTCTTGTGTAAAGACATGACTTTTTATTAGTCTTTTGGTGGCTAGGATTTCCCATATAAATATGGCTAGCCAAGAGTCATTTCATCATCACATTCTTTCTCACACAAGTGAGAGACACTTCTGAAATTTTTGCTATTTTTGGGATATTGGCTCTTTTACCTAGCGCGCTATCTTTTGGAGGACAAGTGTGGATCATTCTTTGCTGATTTTTGGATGGATGTGCTGCAATTAGGGTTTATTCTTGTCAAATCTTGGTGAAGTAAGTGGAATTCTGCAATTTCATTTCATGTTAGTGAATGTTTATGGTAAATTTTACTTGTTCATATTGAAAAATCTTGCTTGACCAAACCCTAAGAGAGGAGCATATGTGCTTCCTCCTCTCACAATGTTAGTCTCATCCATAAATTTGTAAAGGAAATCCTACCTAGAGTTAAGCTCCTAAAGCCCTAAAGTGTTGGCACTTTAGGAGTTTGATTCTAGACTCTTGATTATAATTTAATTCAAGAACTTAAGAAGGAAGAAAAGGTTACTAGAGCCCAAAAGTCTTGCACTCTAGCAATCCTTCTCTTTAATGCTTGAAATCTAAGGCCCTAATGTGCTAGCACCTTAGATTTCAAACCCTACCTCTAGATCTTACTACTATCATTTCCAAAACAAATTGTATTGCTGTTGTAAAGGACTCCATAGCCCAAAGGCACTAATCTACATGCTCTCTTGTGATGAAAGTGATCAAACAACTCTCTATTTTCATTTCTAAAGCTTTTCCCTAACTTTGCTAACTCTAACTTAAGCTAACTTACTAATTTACTTACTGCTGTTGCAAAAGTTTGCTACAGCCACACTAACATACACTAATTTGCTGCATACATTGCTCTAATAGTGGCCAAACATACTCAGAAATTGCTTGGAACAATTGAATAATAATCTACTGGATATGTGCTATATTCTCATTGTCAATTAATGCAATTCTGAACTTTATTGTTTGCTGTTGTTATTAATTTGTATTTTCTGTTATAAACTGTCATACTACTGCAATTTCATAACAGCCATATTAACTATCACTGTCTAGTGTCCTAAAGAGGTGTTACTTACTTACTTGTGATTGGAATTCGTTATATTTATGCTATAAGTGTTCTTGTCCTGGGCAGGTACCCAAACCACCTTTTATCTCTTATTTCTCCTTGACCTAGACGTTGACTTAGGTGATCAAGTGAGGGGGCGGTAGGCTTGGCTATCAAACACAGGCTAGGCTTTGATCCCTTGAGGTCACCAGGGAAGCCTCCCTTGTGGTGGACCTCCATCACTAAAATGAGGGGATTTCTTACTAAGGTGACAGTGGTAGGATTTCTTATAGTTACGCAAGATTTGGTGATCTTGTGTTGGGCTTTGCACAACTACAAATCCTGCGATAACAAGGAACAAGAGACATAAGAAAATCTACTAGTGGTATTGTGTTATTACTCTCACAATTCTAACTCTAATTTTAGTGCACCATGGGATGCAGCCTTCTATTTAAATTTCTTTCTGAACATTAATTTTAGGATTAGGAAGAAGGTGTGTTATGCACTTTCTGTTGATCATCTTAACATGTTTTACCAGTTGTTTTGGTTCCTTTTTTTCCATTCTGGAGCTTAGTATAATGTAGTCCATCTTTTATCTGCTTATTAGTATAATTTCTCATGAAGAATCAATTACTTTTGTGGACCATGCAGTCCTCCTCTTCATGTTTTTATCACTAATAATAAAACATAAAACAACTATATCTGAAATTCCTGAACGATAACTTCATAACCAAACCATTTTCTTTTGCATCCTATCTAACTACTAGCTTGTCTTCTGTCAATATTTGGAAATATAAATGATTATCTTCCTTGCTAATAAGCCAATAAGTTTTTTTATCTTGGATAGAAGTGCCCAGTGTTCTTGCTTTGTTATGTTTTCAACTCTTTGTAACTTGAGAAGAGAGACATTATGGTTTATTATTTTAAATGAATTGTTGGAAGTTTTCACTATTAGGTATATGCATGATATTTTTTTGTTTTCTGTTCTTTGGCCAAATTATAGATTCATATGATTTTCAAATATTAAATTTAATTCTGTCTCATTGTTTTCAGCTTACATTACGAAAACTTATGGATGTAGCAAAGCATTCAACAAAATCTGGAAACTTAAATGAGTTTTCCATGGTTCTGCTCAACAATTTCCTGTCATTACCGTTGGGACTTCTACTTATATTGATTTTCAAAGAGTGGCAGTACCTTTATACTACGTGAGTTCTGTACATTTCCCCTAACTTGCAATAATTTAAGAAATGAATTGCAGACCTTGCATCTACAAGGAGTCTTTCTATTTCTGTTTTTATATGGCAATCATGTTGTTTGTTATCCATTTTCAGTTGATGTACATCGAAGAGTAACTTCTGTGTGTATTCTTCGCATTCTTATACGCAGTATTGCAGGTTGACTAAGGAATCTCCAAGTATGATGTTCGAGTCCCACTAATTTCTTTTATTTTATATTTTATGCTAGAAACTTCTGCACCCCTTCAGAGAGCTGCACAAATGTATAGCGAATTGAATCCTTTCTTGCCAAATCAAATGCAATAATGTGTAGCTAGAGAATGGCATGCCATCATGGACGACCCAAAATTTTCTTGACATGACCAGCTCAGTGACATGTGCATTGATAAATAATCACATGATGCTTTTCACAACCTTGAAATTAAACCAGTTATACAATATAATTTTTGTAGTATCTATATAATTTTTGTAGTATCTATATAATAAAGATACTAATTAATGAATTTCTTGAAAAGCCAAGTGAATTTTCTGTGTGCCACATTGGCTTTGAAAGGTATATCTGTGTGATGTCCCCATTTTTGGATTTCCTTGCTTTGCAGTTGGAGGTGACCTTCGGGGTTTATGCCAGCTTGACCCGAGGGTTAAATGGAGGTTAGCAGTGAGCTCAAAGGGTTTGAGGGAATTACATGAGGCCTAGCCTAGCCCATTTACAATATTTCATCATCAGGGTCATTTCAGCACAGTTCGTTCTTGGTTCTGTGGAATTTCGACGATTCTCGTAATTTGGGTTATTATTAAATATAATTTAATTAAATACACTAATGGTATTATTCAGATCATATTGTCCGAGGGAATACCTTGGTGTAATAGCTCGTTGGAATTGGGACGAAAAGATCTAAAGTTTGGGATGATGAGAAGGGGCTTCTGGCATCCGGAAATGTCTCAAAGCCAATTAATCACTTTCCGACATTAAAAAGGGAATTAATTAATTGATTATTTAATGTCATCGGAGCGGAAAATTAATCTTTTTAAAAGAAAGTGACATTGAGTTATTGGAAAAAAGGCGCTTAAGTGACTATTGAATTAATAAAGTCACTTTAACTTATTAAAAGGGTAAAAAGGTCGCAAAAGGGTCAACGAAAGAATAAAAAGAGAATGAGGGGCACCCTCTCTCATTATGCAATTGTTATTTCCTAAAAACGAATTGAGAGAGCTCTTGTGGCTTTGGCTCTTTGGACAAAAACCATAAAGAGTTTGGAGACTGGTTTCGGTGGTGAAACTATCCACCCTAGCTGGTTGAAGGGAGTGTTGCCATCCTTATACACACTTGCAAACGTGAGCTAAGTCCTGCTCACTTAGTGTGTCCTCGGAGGCACAATTGCCTAGGTTCAAAGTCCATGTTGTCACTTTGACTTGAACCTCTTCTGTCTAGGCTAACTCTTAGGGAAGCCAAGGGGGGTAGACCCTAGTTACTAGATGAGATTAACATTTAAGTTCTAGGAGTTGGTTTTAATTAGTTAAAAGGATAGGGGAAAACCTGACCTATGATATGAAGCAACAATGCAAGATGCAACAATATAGGATGATAGTCAAAACCTTTTCCTAGGACAACTAAGACTAGTGCCTAAGATTGGGCAAGGGGTCAACTAAATTAAAGGGAGATTCGTTACAAAATAATTACAAGATTACAAATATTAAGTACAAGATAGATACAAAGATACAATAAAGAATATCTAAGATTATAACAATGCTAAACTAAAACAGATACAATAGATACAAGATGTACAAATACTAACAAGTTGCTTGCATGTGCAGGAAATAAAGATAATCCAGGTGATACAACCATCAACACATCAAGCCAAGCATGCTCACAATAGAATTTACTCTATTGGACTGCTTATCAATGGCACATAAACAATCACTCAAGACCCAGTCAAGAGAGTGCATCTTGGAGGATGCACAACTTCTTGAGGGATCACACCATAAATGTAGGAACAACAATATAACTGAAATGTGCTTGAAAAGTAAAGTGTTCCGAAATAAAAATATAACCACTTAGATGATTAATCCACAACGCATAAAATGACTTGCATGTAAATGTAAATATGAGATCACCGTGCTTGCAAGTGTAAATGTAGATTGCCCAAAATGTGGATTAAGGATTTATTAAGGTTATTAGGTGAGATTCAATCCTATCTAAGTGTCAACCCAATACTTTCCTCCCCCAATTACCAAGTAACTGCTGGGTGCTCAAGAAGTAAGGCAACGAGGCCCACCCTAGCTCCAGAGGTCAGTCCTAAGATAAGAGTACTCCCGGAAAAGGATGTCGCGTGCCACGAGACCATCCCCGGCCTAGCACCTTTCCGTTGCTTCCTCCGACCCCGTTTTAAATGGTGAAGATGGTTGGTAAAGGTGCCCTATTAAGTCTAATGAGTTATTAAAACTAAGAGCTAAGTATTGCAATGTTTGAGTGCTTAAAGCTTGCTAAAAAAGGGTGCCAAATGGGCCAAGAACTGAAATTGCAAGTTATGAAGATTGAAGCTCTTAAATGTGAAATTGTTGCATGTGAGACGTTAAGAACTTGAAATAACTTGCGGAATTGAAAAACGGTTATTTAAACCATTAAGATGCCCATGTTTGCATGCATGTGTGAAAGATAAATATTTAAGAAATTATAGCTCGCATGCAAAATAATGACGAAAAAGCAAAAGATTCTATCTATGCCTGCATGGACTCTAAGTTAACATTGGTTGTGTGAGGCCTACTCTAGATAATATTAACCATTAGCATGCATGTAAGATACCACAACTAAACTAGCTAAACTATGAAGTAAAGAACATAAAAGAAACTAAACTAAAACTGAAAAGCAAAAACTGAAATGAAAGAGAAGACAAGCCACTTGGGTACTCTCCTTTGGGCTTGCTTACAATGCTTAAGATAAAAAAGAAAAAGATGATAGAATTGCCACTTTGAAAGGAGGTCCTTGGAGGTGTGTTGTGACTGAAAATAGGCAGCATGCACCCTTGACCCGTTGAGAAGCTGCAAAAATCAGCAAGCTATTGCTCGCTGATTTTGCCGCAACACACTCAACAAAAGTTAAGAAAATTTCTGTTTTGCAATAGAAATTTCCCACATATAAAAACCAGAAAATTAAATGAATGTATTGACCTATCTAAGATTGTTAGCAACCAAAATCTGAATGAAGAGATGATAGCAAATGAAATGGAAATAGAAAATATTATGAAGTTTTTATGAGCAGTGAAGGTAGATTCTTGCTCGAATCTATCCCAAAGATGCTCTTGAGGCAACCTGCAAACCTTGAACCAAATGTGAGAATAAAAATAGATGATATCTTGCATGCACTAATAACACAACATAGTTTATATTACTAGCATATACAAAACATATAGATGAACAACCACATTATTGATACACCTAGCCAAGTAAACTAATTTACCCAAGCAACTATTCAATATTTCACAACAAGATTCAAAGGGCAGTTTCACCTCACAATAGATTGGAACACCAAGACTAAGTCCTGTACTCCACGATTCCTCCAAAGCTCTTTTTATTTTCAAAGGGAAGAGGTTGTAGCAACAAAGTTTCTCCAAGCTCTTCAAGAACAAATGAAATGAAGCAAGATGACAATGAGAGAGAGAGCGGAATGGTGAGAAAATAGTAGCATAACAATACTCTGAAGAATGGTGAAGAATGAATGAGGGGAGGGTCTCTTTTATAGAAAGAGAAGGCAAAGAGACCCCTCTTGGATCTTTTCCATTTGTCAAAAATCCAACTAAAGATGAAGTCAAGTGAAGAGGGCGCATAACTTTTAGGGTATGAGTGAGTTTAGAAGGTAGGATGAGATGGAGGGTGAGTTGGCCATCTAAGAAAGGCGCATTGGTCAAGGGAAAGCCAATGACTAGCTTTAAAAGCTAGTTTCCATCTTTTTGAAAGATGTTTCCAACTTTTACAGAGAGTGGGGGTGCAAGTCCCAAGGGAAAGCGTGAGTGTTGAGTGTGAGTGTGGGTTGAGTGTGTTGAACACACTCTTAAGGTGACGTGGAGAGTAGAGGAGGGGCGCACTTCATGAGGAGGGGCCCATAACTCAGTTTTAGAAAGAGTTACTAACCACACGTGGGAGGGGGATGCATTCCCCAAGGGGGGTGCAAATCTCAAGGAAGAATTAAATGATAAGTGGGTAAAGGGGGGTGTATTAAAGGTTGGGAAGGGGTTAGGTAGGTTAGGGGGTGTCTCTCTCAACATTATTCACCTTTACTTCACTTAACTTGCTCATTAATTACAAAATTGACATTTTTCCCATGTCTTGGGTTAGCAATTAAAATAGTTTTTCTCTGACTAAGACTCCTATGTGGACAAAACCCTAGCAAAACTTGTCCGACAGAGCTGAAACTTGGTCCAAGGGTGTAGGGGGTCTCATTCCATTTCTTTTGAGCACAAATACCCCTATCAAAAGCCCAGGGACCTAGTTTTTATGTTATTTATCAAAATTAATTAATGAAATTTCCAACCTTAGGAAATTTTAATTAATTAAAAAAAACCTATCTAGACTCAACGGAATTCCGTGAAACTTTTTGAGCTGTCTTACATGGTCATTTACATCATTCCTAAACACTAGCTACTAGAGGGTGACTTCATTAGAACGCCTTTCACCACTTTGGTGCATTTATTACTAGTGGGAGTGAAAAACTCAAGGGAAATTAATAAGGCTGCTTAGGCCAAATTAATATCCTGAGGATAAAAAGCACTCAGTGAAAGGAACTCTCCTAATGAAGAAATCCTAAGGTAACTGACCTAACTACGATCCATGTAGACCTATTACATTATTAACCCACGCAGGGGTGCGGGAATTCTGTTTAGAAAAATGTGTGCTGGAGCAAAAATTGCCCTGTAGAACCAAATTGTCTTTGACTCGTTTGCATCTGATGATGCATATCTTCATGGTACATGGAGTTGACCCCCTAGTTGAATAGGTGGTCAACATCTGGCTCCACATGGGGACGTGTGTTCGATCTTCTCACATGGGACAGAGAGCATACGAGAATCCAACATCTACACACAGAGTGCTCACCAATATCCAACATAAATATACATATATACAATGAATAAATAAAATACTATAAAGAACATTTACATAATGAAATAACTATTGTACAACATCAATAATTACAAAATGAATCCATGAGACATAAATAATTCTAAGTACATATCAACATAATGAATGAAATAATACAAAACTGAAATACAAGGAGCAGGGTTAGAGATACGTTACAAAGGGTGTCCCTTTGGACACCAAGTTTCCCATCATCTGAAGAAAAGCTTGAGCTGCTGCCCATTCCTCGGAATGTTGATGGGCTCACCATCCAAATGGCTGAGATGAAAAGAATTAGGCCCTGCTATTTCTCAGATCACATATGAACCCAACCACAAACTGTCAAACTTGCCGTGTTTTCCTGGTTTCTCTCTGCCTTTACCCCATAATAATACTGTATCCCCAACAATGAAGTTCCTCTGCCTGGCTGACTTGTCGAAAGCTTTCTCTACCTTACTCTGATTTTTGCAATTCTGATCATAAGCCCTTCTTCTGATTTCATCTAACTCTATGACCTGATTGACCCTGTTATGAACTGCATCCTGCTCTGTGGAAAGATCCTCAACTGACCCATAAGTAGGAAGTCTAAGGTGTGTTAGAATATGATGGATGTGCTTGTTTAACCATAGATAATATCACTATTGTCACCCAACCATAGGCCGAAGCCACCCCTGAGCACCTTAACCTTGAATATATCGCGACACTTCCAACACTTTGAATGTGTCGCGACACATTCACTAACTCGCAAAATTTTCCTAATGTGTCGCGGGTCGATGGAATATTTCGGGCTGTTGGGTTTTTTTGCGGAAAAAATGCACGTGAGGGTTTTTAGAGGCCGATCCCATTTTTTGCTCATTGTTTCATTTGTGAAGTGTGAGAGAGCTAGAGAGGTGTGAGGGAAGCCATTGTGCATCTATCCAAGGAGGAGAAAGCCAAGGATCTTGCTTCCATTAGC